>JASAMX010031024.1:0-37433 GCA_030248175.1 Microlaimidae sp. YZB2_3 | reverse complement strand
TCGAGTTTTGTCGCCAGTCCACAACATTTTTGTATAGACTATAGTGATGTTCCTACCCTCTAATATCATGATCCGGAGCTCCAGTCGTTTGAAGCGGAGGGGAGCCTTGGCTCCACCTAATAAATAAGTGATTTTATGGTTATTTAAACTTGAAAATACATTTAAAATTAGTCTAGCTGCATTTTTAAGACTATTTCTACCGTATTAAGAAAAGTTTTGGAAAAAAATTAGTTTGCAAAAAATTTGAAAAATAATATATGACATCACTTTTAAATTATTCATAAAATTAATACAAAATAAGGCGGAGCTCGGTAAGCGCGGGGGGGTTGCTCAGGAGCCGCAGGGGGGTTGCTCCTGAGCTGCGGTAGTTGCACCGGAGCTGGCGGGGTTTGCTCCCTGGGCTCACAAAAAGGGATACTTTCGGGGTACATCACTATTATCAATCATAAATCCTAATTATAAAGTTTTAATAAATGTCGTTGTAGATATATTATTTTAGGTCTTTACAACGGCCAGGAACAAATAAATTTTAATTTTCAGTATATATACCTGCGCATTAAGGATCTCAAGACTATTAACAAATAATTACCAAATACAAATATTGCACGAAATTGTCATGGGGTGAGAAAAACATGCATATAAATTCATTTTTATTAAATATAACACGGTTTTACAGGGTTTTGCACTATTTGCATTTCGGGACTAATTTTGCGTCAAGAAGCAAAACTAAATTCTTCACTATAGCTGTTTTAAGAATGCTAGAAAATTATAAACATTATTTACATTTCGAATTTATTTTTTGATATAGGAAAACTTTATGACATATAATACATATTAATAAAACATATTAATAAAACATATTAATTTTAAAATAATTAATAACTATCAATTAAAATAAATTCGAAATGTAAATAATGTTTATAATTTTCCAGCATTCTTAAAACAGCTATAGTGAAGAATTTAGTTTTGCTTCTTGACGCAAAATTCTACAAATACAAATGGTGCAAAACCCTGTAAAACCGTGTTATATTTAGTAAAAATGAATTTATATGCATGTTTTTCTCACCCCGTGACAATTTCGTGCAATATTTGTATTTGGTAATTATTTGTTAATAGTCTTGAGTCCTTAATGCGCAGTATATATACTGAAAATTAAAATTTATTTGTTGCTGGCCGTTGTTAAAGACCTAAAATAATATATCTACGACGACATTTACTAAAACTTTATTAATTAGGTTTTATGATTGATACTAGTGATGTACCCCGAAAGTCTGCTTTAAGGAGCCCGGGAGCAAACCCCGCAGCTCCGGAGCAACTACCGCAGCTCAGGAGCAACCCCTGCAGCTCCTGAGCAACCCCCGCAGCTTCGGAGCTCCGCCTTATTTTTGTATTAATTTTATGAATAATTTAAAAGTGATGTCATATATTATTTTCTCAAATTTTTTGCAAACTAATTTTTTTCCCAAAACTTTATTTAATACGGTAGAAATAGTCTTAAAAATGCAGCTAGACTAATTTTAAATGTATTTCAAGTTTAAATAACCATAAAATCACTTATTTATTAGGTGGAGTTCCGGAGCTCCCTCCGCTTCAAACGACTGGAGCTCCGGAGCATGATATTAGAGGGTAGGAACATCACTATAGTCTATACAAAAATGTTGTGGACTGGCGACAAAACTCGATCTTTGAAATCTTATATATTCATAACGGAGGTTAGAATATGTGCGGAACATATGGAAGCATAGCTCAAACTCTTGGCTATCTGGTGAAAAGGTTAGAAAAAATGTTTTTTGATGACGTCATCACTACAGCCGATGCAGTGAAAAAACCTATATTTAATTTTAAAAACAAGTAAACAAGGTTTTAAATTTCAATAAAAAACTTGTTAAAAATTTTTTATGTTTCTTTTTGTTTTTTAAAAAAAAATGAATGAGACTGGCGACAAAACATAAACCTTTTTTAAGTTTAAAATTTTGCTAAATCTAAAAATAAAAATTTTATAAAGGTCATCTTGCATTACACAATTAGTTATTACAAATTACTTTAAAAAACCCTTAACCTCGCCTACCAAACTTATATAAATAACAAACACAGCACGCATTCTTACATACTCTAGGTTAAATAAAACTTAAAGTTTATTATAACAAAAAACAAAAAAATTTTACTTCTTGAAAATTATTTTTATATAAAAAATATAATTTAATAAGTTTTTAAACAGGCATTACATGTGTAGTAAATATCATAATAACCTAACAAAACTATTTTATAATTTTAGTAATTTATTTTATTAAACAGAAAATATGTATTTAAAACAATAAATAATGTGCATGGATTGTATTATTTTACATTTTCTTGTTTTGTAAAACTTTGACGAAAAGAACTAGCTGATGAGTCGCACTTCTCCTTGGGCTTGTCCAATAACCTATTCTAGTTAAAATAAAGCGACGAAAAAGTTATTATATTAGTTAGCTTAATAATAAATTGTTCTCTTAAAACCCTAAAAAATTAAAAAAAAGTTTGTTTTTTATTAAAAAATCTATTAAAATAAATGTTTTTATTTATTGTATAAATAAAATAAAAAGCTATTTAATTTAATATTTGCTTATAAATTCTTATCTTATTTTAATTAAAAAAACAATTACAAAAAATAAGTCTTATAATAAATACTTGTTTTTAATTAATAAAAAAAATTAAAAAAAATTTATTAATTAATAAAAACGCGTGTTATTTTTTAATTTAAATTCTTGTTTTTTAAACTTTGCTGTGCGGCCTAAATGTAACAAGAATTATTAAAAAAATTGTTTTGCCGCTCCTTGTGTTACATCGATATATAGACTCTCTTATGCGTTTAAATTATTTTTTGGCTTTTAAAAGGACTTTACAATAATTTTAGGTGATTAATTTAATTTGTTAACTTCAATTTATTCAAGTGTAACTTCGATTTTGTTTGATTATTATTTTGGATTAAATAATAAACTTATTTCTTTTACGCTTTGAGTTTCTCCTTCATTTTAATTTATTGTATTTAGTAATTTATTTAATTAAACACAAAATATGCATTTTAAAAACAATAAATAAGGTACTTGTCTTTATTATTTTACAATTTATTGTTTTGTAAAAGTTTGGTGTGTGGTGTTTTTTGTTGTTTTTTTTTTTTTTTTTTTTTTTTTTTTTTTTTTTTTTTTTTTTTTTTTTTTTTTTTTTTTTTTTTTGTTTTTTTTTTTTTTTTACACTAGAGAAAAGTCGCCTTTCTCCTGGCTGTCTCTTTCTGTGGTCTCTCTAGTGGCTGTTTGGGTGTTTTTTCTTGTGGTGGTGTGTTTGTTGTCTTTATTCGGTTTTCGTTTTTGTGTTGGGTGTGTTTGGAAATTTGTTATTTTTTGACATTTATATAAATATATTAAAAAATAATAAATCCTATATATAAACTGAAATCAAATTCTTTCAACCTTCATTTTTTTTACTTTATTATTAAACAAAAAATATTGTTTTGTTTTTGTTAATATTTTTGTTTTTTTGTTTAGAAGGTGTGGGTTTGTTTGTTTTTTGTAAAAGAAATTTGTTGTTTTCTTTTTTTTGGTTTGTTGTTCTTTGTAGAGAAGAACTCAGCGCTGATGATCTATGGTTTGGGATTGCTTGTGTGTGTGCTTTTTTGTTTGGTGTGTTTTTTGTGGGTTTGTTTTGTTTTTTTTTTTTTTTTGTTTGTTTGTTTTTGTGTGTTTGTTTTTTGGGGTTGTCTTAATTAAAACAATCTATATTTGAAAAATAATCATAAAGGTTAAAAGAAAAAGGAGGGGGAGGCTAAAAAGGTATATGTTTTGAATCTTTTCCTTTATTTAAGGCTTGTCTAATAACCTATTCTAGTTAAAGTAAAGCGACGAAATAGGTTATTATATTAGTTAGTTTAAGTATAAATTGTTCTCTTAAAACCTTTAAAAATTTTTTTTTAAAAAAAGTTTGTTTTTAAAATTTACTAAAAATAAATCTTATTATTTATGTATAAATAAAATAAATAGCTAACTAATACTGTAGTTGTTACTAACATAAAATCAGAACACTGCTCTACTAACACTTTGTGTATATATGTTCATTTAATATTGCTACATCTGACCAAAATACCTACAAGATTGAAACACTAAACCGTATATTACAATGTTTTTAATTAAAAGCCACAAAATCTTAAAAAAAAATAAAATCTATTAATTAGTCTTTAAATAAGAAAACTTACACAAGCAAACACTTTTACTTAATAAATAACCATACAAATGCTTTGTTAATTTTGCTTTCAACACCTAGTTATGGTGTACATACTAAACCTGCTTCTGCATCAAACAAAGGTGTTTTACTTAACCTGCTTTCTGCACCATTTAAGTCGTCAATCTTTAATTTTCCTATTTTTCTTATTAAAAGTATCAAAATTAATCCATTTATACTAGCTTTTTATGTTCTAGCTAACCTCCTTCCACACCTGTTTAGGTGTTTTCACCTAAACTGCTTTCTACACCCTCTGAGGTGTTTATGTACCAATTATTCACTAAATTGTATTTAAAGAATTTTATATTAGAGATTTATTTACTTTTATTTACCTGTTGTTACCTAACCTGCTTCTGCACATAGGTGTTTTTTACTAACTTGCTTTCTACACTTTTTAAGGTGTTTTTGTATTTGCTTACTTTACCCATTTATGGTAATTATTTGTTAAATTTTCACGTTAAAAATAATTTTGTACCAAATGTAAAACTTATAATACAATTAATTTTTAAAAAAATTTTTCTGCTTAGTCTAATCTCTATTTTTTAGTATAATTTTTCAAAAATATATTTTTCAATTATTACATAAAATTTTATAATAATGCATTAAAATATAATCTCTATATTTACCTTTCTTTTTAAAATATTTACCATCAATATATTCTTAAGTAACATCACATAACCTTTTCTTCTCTCTTATTAAAACTTAAAGTTTGGAGTGTCATAAAAAGATAGTTGATTAATTTTTCAAAAAACTTAACATGGACATCTTTATAATGGACAACATATTTTCACAAAAATAGAACACCTGTGGATTTTCTAAATTAAAAATTTTTTGTCTAGAGTTAGTGGTCAATGGAGAACAAAAACATTATGTTGTTTTTGGAAAGATAAACATGGACAATTTTACGCTGGACAACTCATTTTGTTTTAAGAGATTTCACAGCGTAAACCAGATTAGTATAAATGTGGTATGATTTAAAAGCTTATAATCAGGGGATTGTCGCAATGTAAAACACCATTTTTTGAAAAAGTATTATTTGATTTGGCAACCCATTTTCAGCAAAAAATCTTTAGGACTTTGCTACTTGAAGCTTTTTGTCTTTCAGCTGGCTTAATATTATTGGTACTGGATATTAGTACAAAGATCGAGAGCAAATAAACTCATGTTATATTGTAGATTAAAACATTATTTTTTTACGTGCAGATAGATAAATTTCTAATGAACAGTAACATTTTCTCATCAAATTAGCTCAAAACATGTTTTTTTTTCACAAATTTAATGCCTGAGTTTTAATTAAAACAACATATTTAAAAAATTATTTAAAAACAGGGACAACTGCTTGATTTTAAATTAGTTTTTTTTAGGATTCATAATCTGAAAACAGTTGTTGGGGACCTTCTATATCGGTAAAAATTAAAAAAAATCTTTTTTTAAAATCAATGTCAAAGAAATTATTTATTTAGGTACTCTATAAGCGGCCAAACTTTTTTTTAAACCAAATATAGCAAATGGAGTAGCAAAAGGAGTTAAATCAAAAAATACACAAAATAAATCAAAAATCAAATGGAGCAAAAACATACAGGGAAAATAAATGTTAGCCATATAATTGACATGGGCCACTTGTATAATGCACTAAATGAAAAAAAACCTGGAACATAGGCAGAAATTAAATTGAAAACAAAAAAAAGTCGTTATATAATAAACATATACCACGGTGAATAATTCCAACTGAAACGTGGGAACCACTCGGAAGAGTTGTGTGTAGGCCCTCAAATCCTTCACTTAAATAACAATAATGTTCCAGTGTCTTTTCCTGAAATTCCCATAAATGACAGTCCGGTTTGTGTTGGCAGTGTTCTTCACAGGCTGAGGGAGATATAGCGTTGTAAATGGCGAGGGGATTAGACATTCCAGGGAGAAATCGCACATCCTGATGCAGAAAAGCTGGCGTTCTTGCTTAAAGTAAAAGTAAAAATCACTAAAAAAACTCTCTGGTGCTTGATGAAAAAAAATATATTTACATATCTACTGAGACTACATGTATGCAAGGCTTTTGTTTCAATTAATCACCTAAAAATAATTAAAAATTTTGTAGCTTATGATGTAAGATACAAAATCACAGTACCGTGACTTAAAGATTTTTTATTGAACAAACAGGCGCCAACCGGTGACAATTAGTAACAATAATATTTTACACTTTTACTTGTATCTAATGGCGTAATTCAGGGAAGCGCAAATTGGATCCTTTATTGTTTCTTGAATGTTTAGTTAACAAAATTAAAATTTTTGTTCTCTCACTTGGCCGTTGGCTGTCGCGCGCAAAGAAGAAAGGTGCTCTGCGCTTGTAAGTTTTTGTGGTGCTTGCATATGTAGCAGGCGCGTTTTGTTTTTCCACCTGGGGAAACTTGGAAAAAGGTCCCAACACGATTTTTGTTGCTAGTGTTCTTATTAGTAGATTTTTGTCCCATCATGATTTTTATTTGTCACAGCAAACAATTGAGTTACATTATTATTGGCGGTTACAAACAAAAAACATTATAGCTGGGACGACTTTAGTTTATTTTGCAAAAAAATTTAATATTATTTTACAAAAGTTAAACCCAAAACTTTTATAAAATATTTGTTATTTTATAAAAATCAATTTTAAATTTTTTCGTTTGATTTTTTAGTGGTTTTTTTAAACCTAGAATTTCGGGTGCATAATTATTTTAGAAACGCTAAAACATTTTTAAAAGTAAAAACTTATTAGGATTCACAAAAATAAAATACTTATTTATATACTTATGTGTGTTATTTGAACCTGTTCCCGTGATTGTCTTTCCCTCGGTCACAACGGTGAAACTTTCGCATTCAAACGTGAAATTTTGTGTATTTTTTGCGCGATTAGTTTCCGTCTAATGAGCGAGCAACTTCAAATGGTTAAAACTGTATGGAAGCAATATGCATATTTTTCTCACAGATACAGTATATTATGTAGGAAATTTCTTCTTGCAAAAGCTTGCATATAGTCTAGTTCTGAATAAGGGTTTTTTAGTGTAGGAATAGGGTACAATAACTAATAGCGCATATCATATGTGGAGAAAAAATAGAGAAACAGCGAGCAACTAGTACATTTTACGGTTTAAAATATAATTTAAATATTTATTGGCTCAAAATCTCGACTCCTTTTTTTCGAAACTTCTTAAATACTTTTTAATATTATAAAAGCAAAACAAGTTTTTGGGGATTTTTAGTTTTTTGCCGTTTCGTAGGTATGGCGCTGCTGGCGAGCTTGGTTTCAAGTTTTTAATGTTTCAATTACAGAAAATGCCAAATTTAAAAGCTTGGAATGGAGTTTTTAAAATTAATTTTTAAATTTTGAATAGTTTACAACCAAAACATTAAATAATCCTATGTGGGTTTAAAATTAGTTTTAAAGCATAAATTTTAACTTTATTTTTACTCATTTGAAATCATTGTTTCCAAAAATACTATTTTAGTGATGATTTCTAAATATTGTGACTTTCAATTAAAAAACCAAAACTTATTTAGCACAAACTGATATATTAAAACACTTCAATGTAGGGAAACATATCATCGTGTAGCAAGTTTTATGAAGTATAGGGGGAAAATTAAATACTAAGAAAACTAAGATTTTTTCAAATTTTATTATTTTCTTTTTGTACCCTCTCATCTTACGCAAAATACGCTTATTCAGAACTAGTCTATTGCTACCGCGCAGGTTTAACCATTTCAAATTGCTCGCTTACTGTGCACTATTTGCGCACAAAAATTATTTATGAGGGAAGTACGACCTAGGTCATGCATAAATTTAACTGCGGTAATGTTTACATACACAAAAATACCACCAGTTTGAGACAAAGGTTTCACCTTTGTTGCACGAAGGTTTCACGGTTGTAACTGGGAAAAAGGCTGTCACAGGAACGCGATAAATATACCTTTAACGGCTACATAGCCAGAAACAAATTGATCGTGTTTTCTAAAACCATTAGAATCAAAATTTGAGAGCAAACTACAGTTTTTACCACTCCAAGGTTTCCAAAGCCAACCTATAATGTACTTTAAGTAAAAAAGCGAAATAAACGCTCATATATTGCTGAAAAACAAACTAGTTGAAGCCTTGTCTAAAAACCGGGAGCGTAAATTTTTCCATTAAAATTTTTTTAAAATTTTTTTGCTTTTATATGTAATTATTTATTTTTTTGTTATTAATTGTTTAACGATGTATATACAATTGGTTATATATTAGCAATAGATTTAGTTGTTTCTAAATATATCTATTATGTGATAAAACTATATATTACTCCTGCAAATAACTTTAATGGTTTTAACCATTTGAAAAAAAGGCCCCGGCCGATGTACTCATAAACCCTAACTACTAGTGTTGTAAAAAGTATTGATTTTAAATTGTTTTAAGTAAAATAAAAGTAATTTGAAAAAATTAAAATTTAAGTAAAGTAAGAGTAAAAGTAATTCGTGGTTTTTTAATTTAAGTAAAGTAAAAGTAAAAGTAATAGTCAAAATTTTATTTAAGTAAAGTTAAAGTAAAAGTAAGACCTATTTTTTAAGTAAAAGTAGGAGCAAAAGTATAATAAAAGTAATTTTGAAACGGAGTAAAACACCAGTTTTTGGAGCTCCAGAGCTCCGTTCTGAAGTTTTTTGCTAGATTTATGTATAAACTATTATTTTAATAAGTTTTTTAGTAAAAATAAATAGCTTTAGCGTGTTAGCAGCTTAAAAAAATTATCCTCTGCCATTCACTTTCCAACAAGCCCATAGGAATCTACCCATTGAAATTAGTTCAATTTTACTTGAATTAATTTAAGTATTTGCAGTGGAAAATCCGGGTAAAAGTAAAAGTATTTAAAATTTCAAAAGTCGAGGAAGAGTAAAAGTAAAAGTAATTGAGATGTCAAAAGTTGAGTGAAAGTAAAAGTAATCCAAAATCCGTTACTTCTATTACTTTAAGTAAAAGTAACTTTTTACAACACTACTACCTACATAGGAAGCAAGTTTTATCTTCCAGTGAATGATGGTGAAGGTTGTTTTCTTATTGCTCACCCCTACTAGAAGGCGGGCCCTTTTAAAAAGGTGTTATTTTAATATCTTTGTTACTAGACATAAAGAAACACAAATTGTATAAAATCAACATGAATCTGACTCATTTTGTCATGGTAACAACGATATTTAAATCAACTGCTTTGAGTGTGGGGATATGTAGTTTTACCTACCTGCAATTAAAACAATATTTATGCGGCTATTATTAGTGCTCTTTTTTTTTAGTGGCTGAGCAGTATGGTATTTATTGTATGGTAGTATCCATACAATATTTAATAAAAACTCAATTATTTAACAGGTCCGCAGTGTTAAATAAAATATGCATTTTATTACATGTTTTATCATTAAAGTAATAATTATTTATTATTATTATGGACGAAGATTCTACATTATATAAAGGTGCGAAAATTTTATACCAACGCAAGATGTTTCGCTTATACATAAAGAGCAACAATCGTCACCACTAAATGCTTTCACTGTTTTGATAATGGTTCCAGTTATAACCCGGTTCGGAAGAATCACACAGTTTGTATTCATGTCTAAAACATTCTAGTAATCACATATAAATCGGTTTACTAAAATCATTGTAATAATTCTTACTGAAAAAATAACCTAAAAGTAAATAAGTACCATTCTAATTATATTCCAAAATCTCATTAGAATGGTGTAAAAAATTGAAAGGTCCCATTTAAATGGGATCTCTTCTTGCGAGGTCCCATTTAAATGAAAACTTTTTTTAAAGCAGTTTGTTTTAAGTGTCTCGTTTTTCTTTATTGTAATATATTTTTGATAATATAGTAACTGTAAGGATTAGCTTTGGATAAAATTAAGTTTGGTAAATAAGATTAGGAAATGTAAATTAAGTTTAGGGTTATTATTTTTAAGTTAGTATTGCCATAAGTCCCCACAGTCAGTAAATTGTACATAGGTTTTTTATAATATGCTTTTATCATATATTTATTAATAATATTTTATCAATAGCCGTGTTTTTTTATGTGTATTTAATTAATATTTTATTATGTTTATATTTTTTATTTATACCGTTTTCTTTTTGTAATATGCACAAAATTTTAATAAAATAATAGTTTTGTATTTTATAAATTATGTAATATTTTATATAGTGTTTTTATATTATGTGTAATTACTAAAGCGGCTGAGGTTAGGCTGAGTAAGAAGTCTTCTCCCGACATTTCTCCCCTATTTTTCCTCCTGGTAGATGATGATTTAGTCCCGGGTTTTCCCTTTGTTTAGGAGTTTGAAAAAGACGCGCGCTGCCAGACAAAGGAAATTGTTGGCACGCGCTCACTAGGAGAGTGGGTTATGGGTTCACGTTTGAACGCCTGGGGTGAGTTTGCTCCATTTTATAAAATCAGGTTAGTAAAAGGGAAATATGCAAAAATATAAGTTTTGAGAAGTTAAGATATATTTTGTCTGGTGGAAAACCTTTGAATATGGGTTTTCCTTAAGAGTAAAACTGGGAACCTGGACTAAGGGAACGATTGGATTGATCAATAGATCAATTTAATGGGTCAGAAAAGGACTTTGATTTGAGGAATAATTCAGTCAGTTGGGAAATTGAGTTCTGTTCCAGTCGGTGTGTTCCTACACTGGCTCGTTAGTTCCCCCCCACTTGTTTTTTTGTTGAAACGGCCCGTTCGAAATTTGGCCTCCCTTCACCACTTTTTATTTTATTTCTTTTGTTATTTGTTTTTGTATTTGTATCGCCCTTGTTTGCTTGCGTGTCCGCTGTGATAATAATTTAATCCGTTACTTTCTTTATACCGTTTTTTTATTTAAATAAAATAATTCCTCCGGCCAAGTCTTTTACACGTTACAGAAGGAGTCGAGTCTCCTTGATTATTTTTATTATAATTTTAAAATCGTCGAAACTGACTTGGGAAAGCTACAGTCTAGGGATTGAAAAGATTAATTGAAACCTTAACTGAAACCTTAATCGATACTAGTTTTTGAGCTAATTTAATCTTAATTGAAACCTAAATTTTAAATTAATTTAATCTTGAATTTAATCAAAATTATTGAACTTAGTATCGATATAGGTTAAAATTAAGATTAAAATTAATATCGATATAGGTTTCGATTAATTTAATCGAAACCGGTTTCGATTAAGAATAAATTAAGGTTTTGATTAAAAGTAAGCAGGTTATACCACAAAACAAAATGAATCACGCACTCACACACACGTAAAACAAAGAGGTCAGTACATATGTACACGGTGAACACGCTGATTGTTTCCTAAAGGAGCGTAACACACACGGCTGAAGTCTACAAACCGAATTATTTCGCGTTTTTTTATTTATTGTTTTATTTATTAATATTTACTTATTTATATTCTTTCAATTGGTTCATAAATAATTTATTTAGCTGAATTATTAGTTAGTGAATTAAGTTGCATTCAGTTTTTGATTGTCCCGCAATTTGTATAGACTAGGTTTAATCATTTAACTTTGAGATGGGACAGTGGCTGTTGCATGTGTTACACATAATAATGTAGTCATAACACGTTTAATGGCCACTTTCAAAAGTTAACTGTGTCCTGGTTAAGTTACTTACTTTTTCTTTATGCGGTAAGAAATCTGACACAATTTCCGGTGCATCCTAATTTAGGACAATGGCTGTTGCGCGCGTTACATGTAAATATACCCAAACTTTATAGCGCGCGCTTTGTGTCCGAACCTGAAGTCTTTCCCAGAGAATGATATAATATTTAACTTGTTTGTGGCACCCTTTAAAAAGCCCAATTCACACTTCAGGTTTAGGATTTACTTGTCGTTTTTACTTGGTTTAAATGTGTCACTCTTGTTCATTTTCTCATATTATTTTGTTAAATGATTTTTGAAAGAACAATATCAAAATTTCTTATATTTGGTAAGCGTCTCGATCTCTGATGGTTTAATATATATTGATGCTCTTAATATTTTTTTATTCAGGATGATAATTTAGTGTCACATACGTATGTATGTATTTGCCGTTGCGTAAATTCTTGTTTGATTAGTAAATAATGCTAAAGTAAAGGTAATAAAAATTGAATTAATAGAAAAGAACTACATTATAAAATAATTAAATACATAAATCGCGTCGCCAGGCTTGCATCTTTATAATTCTTATTTGGGTGTTCAGTAAAGACAAATTGCATGAGGTTGAGTCACTTTTTAATTCTAGTGAACTGAACGCACAGTGACTAAAGACAGTTTACACCAGGCTGATCCACTTCTAGATTGGCCGGGGTAACAGGGACCAATTAAATCCGACCAGAAAATATACAGCCAATCAGCGCTGAGTGGATGCCGTGATGGGGGACACCACGTCGTGCAACCTTTTATAACCGCGCAGTTTTGTCATGTGCGCAGCGGTGGGCCTGCCCTATTTGAAGTGAATCATCCTCTTGTAAACCCACTTTAATCTTATTTCAGTGTGTAAAAGTCAATCAACATTCTACAGTTTGGAACCTGCTATTTTGGTATGTCGATGAATAAACCATTGAAACAATTAGAGTTTAATTTACTATTTTTGATTGACATACACATAAGTGCCTCAACCTTATGCAAACCTACAACTATGAGATTGAGAATATTTAGTTTTGTTTCTCTACTAAGTTCGCCCTTTTACTGAACACCTTAGTGTGTACATTTCAGGCATTTCAATGATTATGAGCTTAAATAGGCTGTATATATTAAAGAAGTATACACAAAATATAATAATCGAAACCTTAATTGAAACCTAAAATATGGCCTGAAATTAATCGTAATTGAAACCTTAATCGAAATTATTTGAATAATCTAATCTAAATCGTAATTGAAACTAAAATTAGACCAATAATCTAATCTTTAATTTATTCTAAACTACCAATCCGTTAATTTTCAATCCCTACTACAGTCTACAAAACTGAACACCACATAAGAACTGGCACAAAGTTAAGCAACCTTGTGTCGTCACATAACAAATAAAAATACAATACAAGTCAAAAATTATGCAATGAAAATTATTGTATTTAAAGTTTAATTTTTACGCCGTTGGTGAATTTTAATGCCGGAGAGATTAAGTTAACGCACTTATTTTTCCTGTTAAAGAAAGGCAACACAGGCAATTGAAAAGCTTATTACCTATTGAACAGTAATGTTTTTATAAGTTTATCAAGTTAAGTGAAATTGGAAAAAATTGTAAAAAAACGCTCAACAAATATGACAAACTAATAAGTGTTATAAAAAAGTGAAAGTGCTATAACATCTAATAAGATTCCATTTAATGCTAATAAGATCTCATTTAAATGCGGGATCCTAAAATGCGGTCTTATTAAAATGGTAATTATTTAAATAGGATCTCATAATCTAACCAAAAATCAAAAGGTTCCATTTAAGTTTGACCTTTACTGGCAAGATACCATTGAAAATGGGATCTTTTTTTCAAGCATTTTGTTTTGTCTCTTAATAAAATTTTCGTGTTGATGCCTCCTAGGTTGACGGTGCTAATAAAATCTTGCCACAAATTCACTCACATCAACAAAAATAAAATTTTATAGCTGTCAATCAGTAAATCTGGCAGAACTTATCACTTTTTGATTCCTATTGATTTTATTTTCTGTTAAATTAGGATTATTTTTTAAAAAATTGCTTTTAAGATTTCCTTGATTAAATAAAGTATGCAAACTCCCGCCATATTGTTCAAACACGAGTTTTTATGTGGCTATTGTTTCAGAAATCTAATTTACAGTGTTAAGAAAAGATATACTAAGGCCCGGTTGCACCATAACTACTTAAATTAAGTAGGATACTTAAGTAGCTGTAAATCAGTATAAAATGTACTCATTCACAGCCACATTAAGTAGTCTACTTAACTTAAGTAGTTATGATGCAACCGGGCCTAAGTTTTAGATTATTAATTGCATTATTAATTTTTTGGATAAAATTCTAGTTACCCTTGCAAAAACAAAAACATTAATCGCTGAACTAAAAAACTTTTCTATGTAACTGACGTGACTGCAATTGGTTGTGTGTGCACTGACTTTAAAGCCCGGTTCACACCAGAGTGGCAGCTGATAGGTGACGCACAGCGCACGCAGTTCAAACCGCAGCAACAATGAGAGTGTAATCATGTAAACGCGCGCGTTCACTATCCACTATCCACTGCCACTCTGGTGTGAACCGGCTTTAAATCTCTAGTTTAGAGTATTAAAATCTTCTGCTGGGGAATTCAAGTTTTTGCAGCGCGTTATGTTTAAAAACTAAGTGCACTTTTATATATAACACAAAAGAATATCCGACTGTACACTAAATTTTTGACCAAAAGTTTGTGAGAAAAATCGCACTTTCGAATTAATGTGCGACTTTTCTCAAGTGAGAATCTTCTTGCAAAAATCCGCCTTTTTCTGCTGGTTGTCCCGCGCTGCGATTTTTAACACAATGTTAGTTTTCTCGCCTTGGGGACTGCGACTTCTTTTGCTCTCTATCTATACTGCTTTAGTCGCACTGCGATTGTTTTTGCACTGCGAGTCTGGCTGCACGACAAAAAAATACAGACGCTGGTAGTCTTTTTCAATGAAGTAAAACATTTCAAAACTTGTTTTAATTAATTTTAAAACGTTGGAAAGTTATTTTATTTCATTAAAAGTAAAAAGTTTTGACATCTTAACGCTAAAAAAACGACTTTTACTCATTTAAACATAAAATTTTTGCTCCGCTTTGTTTTTTTTTTGTTGTGCAGCTAGGCTTGCAGTGCGAAAATTATTGCAGGGCGAATAAAGCAGTACTGATTGCAAAAAAAGTCGCAGATCCCACTGCATGAAAACCTGGGTGATTTTTGCGAGAAAAGTCGCACACGAATTTGAAAGTGCGACTTTTCTCGCAAAATTTTCGTCAATAATATAGTGTACAGTCGGACATTCTCTTGTGTTATATATTCTTGATGTTATTAAATATCTTGTTGTGTTTTTCTAAGGTTTTCACAAATTCCTTATATTCTATGCAATTTCAAAATTGTAAAAACACATAGTTTTTATGACGTAAACATAGGGGGCGGGGATTGATCACTTTTTTCTTCGCCCCCAAAATAAGTCAGATAAGAAAAACGGCTCCCTATCATAAGAATACGATACGAAACAGTACCACAAAATAGTCCCGGGTTTCGCAAAAGAGTACGCTCGAACCAGTACTGGAGCAAAAAAGTACAGCACAAAAAAGTACAGACACAAAAAAGTACTGAGAAATTGCGTGCAGGAACTATCAGATTTAACTGATAATGCGCATATTAAAGTATACCTTTTGAACCGTAGTAAATGTGGTAAGTATTTTTGTTCTATTTATTTTTTCTCTTGTGGTTAGGCAACTAGAAGTAAACACTAACGGTGTATACAAATTATCGTGTAGTAAAACGTGGGTGTTCTGAATTTATCTTGATTCAAAAAATAAATTTTTTATTTTAATCGTGTGTTCGTGAATGCTAATAAAACACATTTTAACTTTTGCTAAAAAAATTTAATCAGTGGGAATAATAATCCATATGAGTTTTTTTTGTTTTTTAACGAAACTAAAGCAGTTTGTTAGTTATGTTCCTGCGCTATTCATCCTTTGGGATTCATTCCACTGAAAATCTGCAGAAGGGATTCCGCGCCAGTCCTGCTCTGTGTTAAACTCGGCGCCGATCTCTTTCACGTCGCGAAGTTTAAGACTGAGCAGCGGTAGCGCGGAATTCCTTCTGCGGATTTGCAGCGGATTTTGTATCAAAAAATTCCAAAGGTTTAAGCTCTCATGCTCCGAAGAAACGAACATTTAAACAAAAAACTCCAAAGCTGTGTTTCTTAAATGAATTATGCTTATTTTCATTCTCAAATTTAATTTTAAAAATGTTCATGTTGTTTTAGTCACATTTTACATTTTTTTTTGTTTTTATTATTGTTTGGAAACTTTAAATCTGAAAAAAAAAGAAAAAAAAGACATACTACTCTTTAATTAAATGCTAAATTATTTTGAAAATAAAGTGGGGTTCCGTGTTAAAGTGCTTCAGGGCTCCGAAAATCGGCGTTCCGGAGCTTCAAAAACTGGCGTTTGTTTAAAATTAGAAGTGTTTGTCTTAAATTTTTATTATGATATAAATTGTTTTGTTTTTTTATTTTTATAAAAATAGGTTGGAAATTTAAAGGTCACAAATTAAAAATATTTAAAAACAATTTATGCATAGCATAATAGATCTATGCTAATCTGCTTCCAATTTTTAAACTTTCGTTTTTAGGTGGAATTTTTTTATCTTCAATCTAAAAAACATGTTGCTTTGAAAATATGCCGTAAAAAACGCTTAAACCATTTCATATCTTGTTTAGCAAATGAACTGTTTGTCTGTTTAACTGCATGTGTTTCCGAAACTTTACCAAAGAGCAAACAACAAAATGTCCTTGACGAAACGACAAAATGTAACACACTTAAACTTTGGTATAGGGAAATTCGTGATGTTACCTAAGCTTTTCTTTAAGAAGCTTTAGAGAAACTCTCAGAGCTCCAAAGCTACACCCTATTTTAATTAACTTTATAAAAAATTAAAAAGTAAAGCCATAGAACATTTTGTCAAGACTGTTTTGTAAATTAATTTTTTTAAACTTATAAACTACCATAAAAATATTCCTAAATTATAAAATAACTTTAAACATAATTCAAGTTTATTGTTGAAATCGTTCATTTAAACAATGAGCAACCTGGAAGCAACATGAGCAAACTCCGGATAGTAGGAAGGAACATTAGTAATGAAGCGTAATTTGTTGGCTACAATTTTTTAATTTCGTTTTCTAAAAATAACTTAGTTTTTACACACAAGAAAAACCCACGGTTTAGCTACCAGTAAATTGTAAAAATGTAAAAAATTTTAAAAATGTAAAAATAAGTTTTAAAAAGCACCTTTGGTAGGCGCGGTCAAAGCCATATTTACTCAAATTAAACAGCTGAAGAGGCTCGCAGTGCAGCTTACACTCGCTGTTAATAGTAATCGTTTTCTACAGTACTCTTTTGTGTCAGTACTGTTTTGAGTCAAACGCAGACTATGAAAATGTGAAAACATAACTCTTTTAAACTAGTACTCTTTTGTGCCAGTACTCTTTTGTGTCAGAGTGGCGTTGTGTAGCAAACGCAATTCACACAGGACTCTTATGTGCCGTACTGTTTTTTGACAGTACTGTTTTGTTGCGTACTCCTTCGAGCGTACTCTTTTGCAAAACCCGGGACTGTTTTGTGGTACTGTTTCGTGCATTAAGGTCTATTCATACTTATGACAAAACGTCCTTTGGACAAAGTCCAAAGGACAAAAGTCCTTTGGACTTTGTCCAAAGGACAAAGTCCAAAGGGAAAAGTCCAAAGGACTTTGTCCAAAGGACAAAGTCCAAAGGGAAAAGTCCAAAGGACAACGTATTCATACTTCTTGTCCTTTGGACTTTTCCCTTTGGATTTTGTCCTTTGGACAAAGTCCAAAGGACAAATTCTGAGTAGCGTTCATACTTCGTCCAAAGGACAAAGTCCAAAGGACGTTTTGGTTTGTCCTTTGGACTTTGTCCAAAGGACGTTTTGTCATAAGTATGAATAGACCTTTATTCTTAAGGCTGGTTCATACTTATGTAAAAACGTCCTTTGGAAAAAGTCCAAAGGACGTTTTTACTTACGTTTATACGCTCTGTTTGTCCTTTAGACTTTGTCCAAAGGACGTTTTTACATAAGTATGAACCAGCCTTTATGCGTCGGCCCCAAGAAAAACGTGCTGACAAGCATTTGGCAGGAGGAGCTTCCCTCTCCGCCACCCCGTCCAAATGGTTTCAGAAAGTAAAATTTTAAATTATAATTTAGATTAGTGTAGTTCCTTACAGTATTATTATTTTTGGTAAACTAATCTTCAATTAAAGTTCAATATTGGTTACGCAAACTTCAATTGCAGCACTTATTTCTTAAGTGATTGTCTGCACGGATGGCCTGCTTTTGGTCTCTTAATATTTTTTTTTGCTTTTCATTTTTTCTTTTATTTACGTAATTGTTAGTCTGATTTTTGTAAAATCTTCTTTGTGGGTTATTTCAATGTAAAATAAAGTAAACAACCTGAAGCTATAAGCGGAAATTACTTTTGATAATACCTGAAAGTCAAAACAGTGTAAATAATCAAGAAAAACATTTTTAGAATTTTTTTCGAAAATTCTATTGATAGACCGTATTATCAAGTTAGGAAAGTTATCATTTGCTAAAGAGTAAGAGTGAAATTTATTTCCTATAGAGATTGATAAAAATTAGATTTAAATCTATTTAATCCGAATGTTTTGTTTAAATGTTCATCTTTTTTACATAAAAACTAAATGCACGTAAAGTAAAAAAATCAAGCGCACGCAAAATAGGCAAAAAATACGAAAAAAAATCTGCTAATTTTGATAGCAAAAATAATTATACATAGGCTGAAATTTTCAACCAGAGATCCAAAAATTCGTATTTTTGTCTACTGGTATATTCTGCCAAATTCACAAAAAAGTTTAAGTGTCAACAGTTCCAATATTATCGATGCCAGGGATGCCTACTAAAATTAAATTTTAATTCTACTATAGTATAGTATGGTATAAGACCTGCGATTCTAATTCGAGTATAGTATAGTATAAGACCTATGAGTTTAATTTTAGTATAGGTAAGTATAGATTTTTAAATTTTCTTACTAAAGCTAAAGTCTTCCAGGCTGAAATCAAGGGCGTAATCGCTCGCCGCTAGAAAGAAATAAACAATAAACCCTTAAGCGAGAAAAATTTATGAATTTACCCAAATTTTAAAAAGTTTTGTACAAAATACGTTTGGATATGTATTTGTTTAAACCTGAATAATTCTGGCGGTAATATATAACAATTACAAAATTCTAAAATATGAAATTGAAATTTTTGCATATAACCCTATGGAATGTGACACATAAATATAAAACACATTTCAAAATTTAAAAATTTAATAGTTTTTAAATGAAAAGTAAAATACATATAGGTTAGGAGGTTGTAAAAAACGTAAAAAAGTAAAAAACCCACAACACTCAGAGCCAGAGCTCCTATTTTGTTTTTAGAAATCTTAGTGGATTGTGGTGGTTTAGCTAAAAAATACTCCTTTGATAAAAAGTACTAAAAGGTACATTCCTCCAAATGATCCGGTTTGTGATTAATATTTTTATACTGGTGAAAACAAATTTTTAAGAATCCCTATGTTCTTGGCTTTTCAAAACTATGTTAACTGTTTTGATCCGCTAGAAATTTACTGAGTTTTGCCCTGAAAAAATTTTAAAAAAAAACACACAAAACAAAACTTAATTTTTTTCTTGCCAGAAAACAAAGTTTTTACATCTCAATTTGCATTAGATAATTTTTATCATCATTATGATCACATAATATTATAAACATTAAAAACACAAAAAACTACGTACATTTTTAAGAATCACCTGCTACAAAACTTGGACGCCAATGCCAATACAAACGTGGTATTTATGCAAAGGTGGTATTTTTTTAAATCTTCACACTAATTTGATAAAAGAATTTGATAAAAGAGTAATTACACGAATAAAAGAATTTCATAAATTTGGTAAAATAACATATGTTGGATTTTTAATCACATTTATCGTTTGTAGTTTAAATAAAAAATTTAATTTTACTCAAATTAATTTTAGTATAAAGTCTATACTAAAATTATATTAGTATACTAGTAAAAAACCTTTTAATTCTAGTATAGCATAGTATAGATCGCTCGGCTTTAATTCTAGTATAGTATAGTAGTATAGTATAACATGTCCCGGTTTAATTCTAGTATAGTATAGTATAAAACCCCAAAATAATTCTAGTATAGTAGTATAGTAGGGTATAATTTTAGTATAAATAAATAAATAAATAAATAAATTTATTTTGTCATGTAAATACATAGACAGGAAAGACACAAAAGCTTGTAAACGTTACAGCACTGAAATTTGCATCTACCTATATAAACATTGAAATAAAAGAAAACTACTAAAAAAACAAAAAAACAGAAACCACAGCAATAATCCACCAAAAATGATCAAGACCAACTGTAAAACTATATTGTCAGTAGGATTCCGGACTCCACTGACAAAACAGCCCACACAACCAGCCCTAATCATAATTATTGGTTACTGCAGAAAAAATAAAATTGTTGAATATAAAGATCTAGTACACATTATAAAATACATCCCTAATAGTAGGCATCCCTGATTGTTGAATCAGTATAGTAGGCATCCCTGATTGATGTGTCTTAAATTTAAAAATCTACCCTGTTGGCAATATGTTACTTTGGTGAAGTTCGAGTGTGTCATTTTTGCCAGAGTTAATAATTTTTTCAAACAAACTTCCCTAGCCGCACTCATAAAGCCCGATTAACCAAAGATTAATCAAAGATTAAGTATGGACGTTTTGTTTTTCATGGACAACAAGAGAATGAGACTAAAAAGCTAATAAAAATTAACTTTAAACGCTGTTTTTTGATTTTTTGTCATGTTTTATGACGTGAAAAGTATACACACGGTTTTAAATAAAGTATTTTTATATAAATAATTGTCAAATTTTAAGAAAATTTAAAAAAAAAGTTAAATGCATAATATTGGTAATTTTTAATTTCGAAATAAAAGAAAAATTAAAAAAAAAATTATTTCGATTTTGCATTGGTTCACTGTATTAATTTAAATTGATAAAAATTTAGTTTCTCTGTATGTTTGCTTATGTTTTAGGTTTATTAAAAATTATTAATCATTATTTAGAGGAATTGAGTCTTTTACTAATTTAAATTTTTTTATGTGAGCCAATGCAAAATTGCCAATGCAATCCAATCCAAGCCAGCCCTTGGATAATCCTTGATTAATTGCGCTTTCTGAATGCGGCTACTGGAATGAAAATAAAAGAGCCTGCGTAATTTTTACATTATTATATATTTTTGATATTATTAATTGATGGAGTTTAAAACCAAAAACTTTTCTAATTTGTAACTGGAGGTTTTAAAATATAATTAATCATTCAGTTAATCATTATATGAATACTTTTTTTCATGCAAGTACTATTGCGAAGAGGTCAGTATTTTATTGGCATTGTATCGAATTGTTTATATAAAGTATTATCTTTTTTGATTGGGGGTATTCAAATACCTAAATATTAATTCTTTTACATTGTGGCAATGATTTCTATGGAATAAACTTTGTTGTTGTTGTATTACCAAAATACTAATGAATTAAATACTGTTTTTCTAAACCTTAATAAAAGAGGTTTTCTCAATCAGAAGAATAGCATTTAAAAGATTTTGTTAATATGCGACAAAATAAGTCAAATCGTAAGCTGTATTGCATATAATTTTTGTAAAATATAGACGAAGAATGGTTTAGTGCTCACATTAAAATTTTTGTAAAAATTACAATTCATTTTACCATAAGGGCTTCCACAAAATCCACCTGCATTAGTTTTGGGCATATGATTCATAAAACTGCGAAATATACATTCACCATTGTTCAATTCCCATACGGCACAACCTGGATATTGAGCACAGATCTCAGCACAAGCAGTGTAGTCGCTTATGAAATTTAATTTCAATATTTCATACGAGTCGTATTTGCAGTTAGACTCTATTGTAAAATTACGATTTTCTAAAAAAAATACATAAATTTGATGGATATAAAGTTTTGATTAGTTTGTTCAAGAATGCATAATGATTTTTTAAAAAAAAATCAGCCATAAATGCTCATATTCAGAATCATTTATTGTTTTTTTAAATTAATAATGCAACTATCTTGAAGAAATACACACGGTTTGTGCAGTTGGTTCACCGAATAACAGGATCATTATCATATGGTCCACATTAAAAATTTTGTGAGCAACTGCAATGCAAGATGTTAATTCACTATTATCCACAAATTCTACGATCTAGTTCACAGTTTTTCTGCTTAAGCATACGTTAAGAAGGTAATCGCTTTTTTTCTGCTCAATTTTTAGAGCTGATGTATATTTTGTAGTATTTGCATTTGTATTTAATAATTTGTTTTTTTTTAAAATATTTCTAAAATATTGATAAATTTAAGCTTAAAATATTGATAACTTAAGGTTAAAACATTGATAGATTGATAAAGTTAACAAAAAACACCTAGGGTCAGTCCACTAAACGAATTGGGGACAATTCGCCCACTACAATTCGCTTCCGGGACAATTCGCTCCCGGGAAAATTCGCTCCCTGGACAATTCGCTCTCTGGAAAGTTCGCTCCCTGCCCAATTCGCTCTCTATGGACAGTTCGCTCCCTGCACAAATCATTTTCAGGCGTTTGTATTTCTTTGCTCTTCATTCTTAGTTCGCAAGGTTTTTTAAAAGCGTAATTTTTATAAAACTTACTTTTATTGAGGCAATTTGCTTTTTTGCAATGAATTTTTGATTTAAAATTAAGTTTAAGTTTAATTTGAGTTTAATTTTTCATTTTTAATTCCGAAAAATATTAAATGAGTGCTGCTATTTTAACAAACAGTATTATGTACTAGCGGTTTTACATTTTGTTGTATTTTTTGGCTGTAATCGTGGTATTATCATTTAGAAACCAATTTTTTTTTAAAAGCGAAATACGTATAAATGTATAAAAAACATATCGCTTTCTTTATATATAACCTTCGTATAAATTTTAAATTTTCTGTTGTTAGGCAATTTATGAAAAACAATATACAAAATAACCATATACCAAAATGAATGTTTAGCAACTATATTTCAATGTTTTGCGCTTTGTTTTTATTTGATATCAATTGATGTATCTCTTTCCCGTTACGCTTAAAATATCAGTGTTACATTAGTTTAAAACAAAAAAATCCTTTTTTGTTCAAAGTTTATTAATAATGGCGCCAGGAAGAAATACATTCTGCATAATAATATTTGCCGAAAGACTTTTAAGAATAACTTCAGAAACACTTTTAAATTCATAACAAAAAAACTTTGTTTTCTTTAAGCCTAAGCGAAACCTAAAATCAAACTAAAAAAAAAACAAAAAAAAAATATGAAAAAGAGCCGAACTTTTTTTTAAATGGCAAATAACTTTCAACGAAAATATTTTTGCTGAAGATTTTTTGCAGAAAATATTTCTTTCGGACACCATAATAATATCCGTTCATAAGAACTGCGTCTTATTGGAGAAAGTTTCCAAAAAACAATCTTATTTGCATCAAATTATTAATGTAAAATTTAAAAAATACCAACTTAAAAAATGGTTATTGAATTGTATAAAGCGAAAAAATTGCTATAAAAACCGAATAAAAAATTTGTCCCAAACAAAATATGCTTTTTGAAAATTACGGTTATAAGAAATAACGATAGAGTAAATACGGCCATCTATGATTTTTTTTAGATTTATCTTACCAAGGAGAGATTAAATTGTAAAAAGAGCGATATGTCTAGGGAGCGAATTGTCGGCCTATTTCATAAAGATTTCTGTAATTGTAAATTAATAAACGCATTTCATTTCTTCTTATTTTATTAATTAAAAAATACGTACGTAACTGTGGAATTTACGGGATTTACAGATATGTAATTTTTTAAATTCTAAACGCAATTTTATTAATATACTTTTAAATTAAAAATCCAAAAGAAAAATATGCGTTTATTAATTTACAGATGTAAATTAATTACAAGCAATTTTTATGAAATAGGCCCCGGGGAGCGAATTGTCCCAAATAAAAAATTTACCCTACTCCGAGTAGGGTAAATTTTTCTTTTGAGAACTTGTGAAAAATTACAAGTGGCCAAAGTTTAAAACTGGAATAACTTTAAACACACAACAGCTACGTACATGAAATTTTAAATAGTTTGCACATGGCATATAATCTTTTTTCATTTCAAATTTCAACGCAAATGGTTCAGAATAAAAAAGTTATTGATAGACTTGTAATTTACGAAGACCAGTATTTTATGAAACAGGTCCCTGGAGAATTAGATTATAAAAACGGCCTTACATAGGTTTTAAAAGCTCTTATCATAAAAAAGGGTTTTTAGAGATAAAACATTTTAAAATTAATCCAGCCCGCAAATAAGTTTTTGCCGCAATCATAGAGCAATGTGACAAAAATTTTAATGAATCATTAACAATAATTCCTAAGTCCTTAATTTCTTTTACTGATTCAATTTCTGTACCCCCGAGGCTGTAAGATTTGCTCTCAATGGAATTTTTTCCTACTGATAGAGTATTAAATTTTTTGTAGACAATGTTTAGTTTGGTTTAGTTTGTAGCCCATCTGCACCACATTTACAAGATTTATTTAAAGTTTTTGTCAAATCTTCGTTGTTGTTGTTTTTTCTTGCATGAAAAAATTTCCCGTCATTTTTGAGCAATTTTATTTCACAAGATCCCTGTAAACAGCTTGTTATATCGTTCATAAATAATACAAACAAAATAGGACCTAAAACAAACCCTTGAGATACCCCGGAAAGGCATGAAATTGAATCTGAAAGTTGGTCACCTATATAGACACATCTTGGGTTCTATCCGTTAAAAAACTTCTGACCCAGTTTATGAGTTCATAATTAATTCCGTAGGGTTTAAGTTTTGAAGCAGTTAAGAGTGACAAACCGTGTCAAAAGCTTTAGCAAAGTCAATGTAAACTGCATCTTTTCCCATTCATTTATTTATGTAATTAGTCCAATTATTTAACACTGACAATAAATGACTACACGTTGATCTTTTTGCCAAAAAACCAAACTGGTAGTCAGTAATAAGATTATTTTTTTTGAGATAAAGCAGAAGGTCATCTACCACTATTCTTTCCGCTACTTTGCTTATGCAGCTTGTTAAGGAAATTTGTCTAAAATTTTCTCGTGACGACTTTATTCCTTTTTTATGTATAGGTGATATTATCGCTTTTTTCCACTCTTTCAGTAGAATTTCTGTTTTCATAGTACCCTCAAAAAGCATACAAAGCGGAATAACAATGTTTTCTGCAATGGATTTCAAGAATAAAGCTGGATAACCGTTTGGAGTTTTTGAAATTTTTGACGGTAGGTTTTTTAATGCTTTTAAAACCTAAGCGTAAGTAAAATCCATTCTATGCCACCCGACGTGTTCAGGACCTTGTTTTGGAAAACAAGGAAAAATATTGACCTTCTCTCTTTCCCAGTCACTAGCTTTTTACTTTAAAATAGTTTTAAATATAAAATATAAACAATATAAATGGATTTCCACTATGTGATCGCATAAGAGGTCCAACGTGTGCACTCTGCTCAAGAAAAATTTAGCGGGTACATTGATGGGTGCAAAAGTTCGGTAACCACTGAACCACTGAAAAAAATTTAATATACTATTTATTTTTGAAATCGGTGCGTAGGTTTTATATGGTAACACGACAATTAAATTGACAAAATTACCATTTTTCACATTTGGGGGTATGTAACTGGGTAATCATAAAAAAATTTAACTTAAATATAATATTTTTGCAGTCAGCACGCACAGAGCTTTGAAACAAATTTAAACACGGTTTTTAAATAATAAAAACAAAGAAAATCACCCTTTACTAATTTTGGGGATACAAAGGGGTCTGCATTTTGGTTACCTGGCAATTAAGAACAAATTTTTTTATGTGTTTAAAATCAGCACGCCAAAAGCTTAAAAATGATATATTACTCGCCTATTTAGAAAGGTTGTGTCAAAAATTGGCATTTTTAGGGGTCATGCATGCAGTGTCTTAGAGCATTCTAAATTTTTTGGCGTCACCAAAAATTAGAACATAAAATTCCGCATAAATCCCCCGGGTCTCAAACCTGTGTCTCTAACTGTTTTCAAGTATTGTTCAAAAAAGTGCAATTTTTACCTCCAATAGAAACGATTTTTGCAAAAATGGTAAAATTGACCCCATTTAACCCCTCAAAGTGCTTGACCCAGGTAAGTTATTCCTAACAAATTATATATTTTTGAGCTCAAGAAAGTATGGGCAATCTGCACAAAAATTTCAGACGTAAGGATTTATATGGTAAAAAGTTAAAAATTTAGGTTAAAAAAATTGCCCCTAAACTTGGGAAGCTTCAAATAGGGCTGCTCGCCAAAATTTTCGAAAACAAATTTTTTTTAGGAGGTAGCTAAAAGTTAAAGAACCTTAACTTGAGACATTTGCATATTGATTGCGGCGCGTTCAAAAGTTAAAAAGCTGAAAAAAAAATTTTTTTTTGTCAAAATGTTTCCAGCTAAAAAAACACAGAATATATTTGTCTACTCCCTGAATTTGAAACATAATATTTAGTTATCTTTTTTCTTTATAAAGATAAAAATTTCAGAAATAAACCTTGGAGAATTTTTATTAAACGGCTTTACAAATGGTTTCATTTCCCAGCGGTTCCCTATTCGACTTGATAAATTGAACTAAAATCATAAAGTCTGCTTCATCGCAAAATGTTAAACAACATGAGTTTGGTATGGATCTGCTTTTTAGTATACTACTATACAATAAAACGGTTTAGAATGGAGTAAAAAATAACAGGTAAAATTAACTTTTGAAGCAGGGGCGTAGCCAGGGGGAAGGCAGGGGGGCAATGCTCCCAAATGAACCCCTGTGCCCCAAATGAGATGGGCCAAAGGGGGGAAAGGGGGAAGAAGAGCGCGGGGCGACCTAGGAATTTTTCTTAAGGGAGAAACTAATTTAATTTTGGGAGAAAAATTTTTCGTTTCAATATAGACTCACAAACATTTCTAATTCGTTCTAGAAGCCGCGGGAAGTGTACATTGATAATATATAAGTTTTTATAAGGGTAATGAATCCAGAAAAACATTAACAATTTAAGTTTCTAAAAAAACGTTTCAGCTTGCGAGGGCCTTAGGAAACTGAGGGTGCACCCCACGGTTTTACGGGAACTTTTTAGGTTTAATTCAGCTTTTGACTGGGAACGAAAGGTGGTACTTGGCGGATCCTTGAGCTATTGCTTTTTGAGCTGACTGTTGGATCAGGGTAATAAACCCAGAGAAACATTAACAACATAAGTTTCTAAAAAACGTTTCAGCTGGCGAGGGCCTTAGAAAACTAAGGGTGCACCACATGGTTCACTACCAGATCTTTTTAGGTTCAATTCAGCTTTTGGCTGCGGACTCTAACTTTGCACCCATGAAAAGGTGTTACCTGGCGGATCCTTGGGTGATATTTTTTTTGAGCTGACTCTTGGATAAGGGTAATTAATCCAACAAAACGTTAACAATATAAATTGCTAAAAACGTTTTAGTTCGCGAGGGCCGTAGAAAAGTAAGAGTGCACCCCATGGTTCACTATCAGATCTTTTTAGGTTCAATGTAGGTTTTGGCTGGGAACTTTAACCTCGCACACACAAAAAAGTTTCACTGGGGTTTTCGATCATGAACAATGGGGTGCCCTTTTAATTTTCTAAGGTACACGCCAGTTAAAAAGGTACCACCATTGCTAAAAATAAAAAAATTGACTACATACAACGGTTTTTGATATATCGTTTGTGTAAAAAACCCAATATTAAGCTTACTGCAAGCTGTCAAAAACGTTGTATTTCCAATTTGGCTACGCGTCAAGCTCTTTGGGTGAAAGCAGAAAACCTTGAAGTTAAAACTTTTGCAAGAAAAATAAATTTTAGAGGGTTAGTTCAAAAAATTTTTATTTTGATTTAAAACATTAAAGGTGCGGTATACTAAATCATGTCTCATTTTTTTTCGCTTGGACTTTGGTATCAAAAGATGCGTCAGGTTTCACTGAATAAAAAATTGTATTACAAAAAAATTAATTTTCAGCGGTTGTCCAGATATTAGCAAAAATATCGCTTGGTTATTCCAAATAATTTTTGGTTTTTTACCAAACACGAGCCACGGTGTGTTTTGTTTGCTTAAGTTGGAACTTGCAAACGTATTCTTTCTTGTAAAATTTCAGATGTATTTAAGATATTTTATATGCAAATTTTGTTATGAAAATATGCAAAATTTTTAATTATACTAATTTCAGTGTCTTTTTATTTATTATATTCCAGTTATAATGTTTTACTTTAAATAAATGATTTGATGTATTTTGAGTTCAGTTCAATATTGGCAGGCGTTTTTTTAATTTCTCATCCGGCGTACATATTTACTGTTATTTGGCTGCCTGAGCGGCGAAAAATCGATAGAATAATGAAGCAATAATATCTAGACAACCGCTGAAAATTATTTTTTTTTTGTAATACAATTTTTTACTCAGTAAAACCTGACGTATCGATTGATAAAAAAAACCAAGCGAAAAAAAATACACACCATAATTTCGTATACCTCACCTTTAAAACTAAAACGTATGAAAAACCGACCTAGATTAATGTAATTTTTTAGTTTTTTTTGCAATCTATATTTAAACCTGCTGGATTATTTTCTATATTATTTTTTTTTGTTACAAGCTACTATTTAAAGAACTTACTAAATTTGTGGACAAAGTACAAGTCGTAATTGATTCGATTGCTGAAACTTGTACCCGGCATGCCTAATACAGTGCATTTTCCTAATTCATAATTAATACCAAAGCATTCTTGAAGGTTAAAACAAAAATCCAGGCAGACTGACACGTTTTCCATAGAAACTTCTAGCAGTAATTCATTGTTATTGGCACGTTGGTCAGAAACTGGATGTAATTTACCAAAATTCGTTAAATTTAGATTTGTTTCTTAAAAAATATTCTAATATCCAATCCTATTTATAATTGAGCAGGCTGTGTCCGTCCTTGTTTGTTACCCCGCGTTGTTTTTAACAAGTAATGAACAAAATTACCTGCCATTTAAAATCTATATTTTAATCAATAGGAGGGACTCAGTGGACTTAAATTTTCAAATTTTGCTTTCTAAAAAAAAAAAATAACTTAATCCTATCAAAAGCAATTACAAACCTAGAGCTGTCAGCCGAACTTAGAAAGAGCGAAATTTTCAAGCGCCTATACGAGCCACAGGTTCCACGGTTGCGACTTGACTCCACCGTCTTGACGACAAATAGTCGTTACTACGGAAAATTAGTCACTGTCATTAAAAAATACACGTGACTATGACTCAATCTGTATTTAGTAGGGTCCTGTTTTAAATTTAAAATAAGTCACAGGCACGCATATTTTATACTGTGGCTCATTTTGCCGTAGTAAAGACGAAATATCTTGCGGTAACTAGGACATAAAATGTCACAGTCAGTATAATAACTCGTGAATCTGAATCCGAATATTTACAGAATTTGTGTGTTAAAGATGAACAGAGTCACAGTTAAACACTGATTATGATGATTCTGGCTCATTCTATCATAGTAACGACGATCGGTAACTTTATAATGACACATTGCACTGAAATTTATAAAGCATGAAATATACCACCACATATTATTAGATTGTACGCTATGCTGAAAGCACAGTAGGTTTCGCGATTTTTTTAATGTGGAAATAGAGGTAAAAAAGCAGGCATAAACTAAGAAACAAAAATGTGTGAAAAATTTTTAACAAAAATTTACTTTAAAAAAAAAACAGCGCTAATGACCAAAATCTAATATAGGAAATAAAATAAGGCATATGATTCTATCTAGCATAACAAAATTTAAGTCGGCAATCCCACCAGGGGCCTATTTCATTAAGACGTTTGTAAATTTTCATTTTACAAAACTCCGCCTATTTTTTGTAAATTACATAATAGAGGATTTAGGACGCGGCGAATATCGATCGGTCAGCCAAGATGAAATGACGTGGCTGCGACTAATCAGCGCGGAGCACTGCGCGGAGATACTCCCTCTGGATTAAAAGTCGGAAAACCTTATCGTGTATTTTCCAAAAAATAGGCGGAGATTTGTAAAATGAGAATTTACAAAGGTTTTTATGAAACAGGCCCCAGGAAACAAAATTCTTTTAAGATTGGGTGCATTTTATTGTAGTATTTTTAAAACTTGAAATACTACAAATAATAAAATGCCATTTCAAAAATTTTAGCGGCTTTGTGTAAAAAAATAATTGATTAACACAACAAATTTGCATATGAAAAAACATTGGTTGTACAAAAACAACTCAAAACAACAGTAACAACTTACAAAAACACTTAAAATTGGTTTGATATAAATTTTAAATCCCCAGTTTTTTTAATATAATAGGTGAATTTTTTATAACAAATTTTGATTTCGCTGACCCAAAATTTTGTTATGCTAGGTGTAGGTTCATAAAAAACTTAATAATAAACCATAAAACCTAAAAAAATTATATATTACTCAATTAAGCTTCTACAATTTATCTTCAAAACACAATAAACAAACGATAAATAATCCGTTTTTAAAATTTCTACAGCAATGATTTTTTTAGTTTTACCAACAAACAATTATAATACGTTTTAAAATATTAACTTTCAAATAAAAAGCTACATGCCCAATCAGAGCGATGTGATTATTAGAAAACTTGGTTTTGTAGTAAAGAGCCCAGGTTATCAATACGGTAGTAATTTCCGTCCAGTGGGCGATACAATAAAGTTTGTGCAAAATTTCATGTTTATAAGTTTTAGTGAAAAGTGCCTAATAATAAATAGTGGTAAAACTATGTGGGGGAAAACGATATAAGAAATAGGTCTTATGAAGTTTTAGAAAAAAGAATTATGTAGTTCAGCAGCTTTGTATTTTTTAAATCTATTATATTAGTTTTAGTAAATTAACCCAAGGTATAATTGTAGATATCTAAATTTAAACAAAAAATATCAAACAAGTACTAAATATCTATAAAAAAATTTCTTACGCATAAAAATATACAGTCTAATTTAAAAGCATTTAAGCCTAAAAAATGCTTTCAATATAAAGGAAAAAAAGTTTAAAAGACCACTAAACATAAAAGTTTATAGACATAGATAATTAACCAGAGCTGATTTACTGTAGAGTAGGGGTCCGGCACAAAAGAGCCCCGGCACAAAAGAGTCCTGAAAAAAATCGCAGCTGGCACAAAAGAGTCCTGGCACAAAAGAGTCCTGGAGAAAATACGTTTATGCGCCCAAGCGCAGCGAGCGCTGAGGTCGGCACAAAAGAGTCCTGGCATAAAATCAATTTTTCACAGGTGACACTCAAATACGTGCATTTAAAATAGAAACAACAACAGGTAAAAAATATAAGCGAACGCTAAAAAATAAGAAATTTATGATACTGGCAAAAGTCGTATCTTGGTTCCTAACCATCACTCTAACTTGATGACCTTTTCCTGAGTATATCTGCCTCTTTAAATATAACTAACTTCTACCTGCTTTTAGAAAAATTAAAGCTGCTCACAAAGAAGTTTTATCTGACTTTAATGTGGTTTTTTTTGCCTCCTACAAACATTTGAGGTTGTTTTTTGGGGTAGCTTTACTTGCCTCCTCCTAGGTGTTTCTAAGCATGCCTCCGTTGCAGTTTTACAACTTGTTACTTTTCTCCAGCCCGCTGAGAAAAGGATTGAAAACCGCAATTATTGGAGTAAACATTTGTTTTCCCAAAACAAATAGCAACTTAAAAAAAAAAGAATTTTTAGCATTTTTTTTTTAAATTTTACTGTTCGTTGGTACTTGGACACAAAGAGTCAAAATCAGTATAAAATCAACGTGACTCTGACTTATTTTGTTTAGATTATTTGTGTATTAAAATATAAAAAGAGTCACAATTAGGAGCATAGATGTTTTTGGTCGGGTCCGCTAGGGTGGATCCACCCCCGGGTGGAAGGCTAAAATTTTTTAAGGGGGGAAAGGGTTCAGGGGGTCCGGACCCTCCTGGCTGTTTAGAGGGGTCGACCCCGGGAGCGAGATTTCAAATTTATGGGGGGGGGGTCAGAGGGACCCAAATTTTTAACAAAGTTTTTTTCAAATCAATAATTTAAGTGTTTTTAGGTCTAATATTGAATTTTATATACTAAAACAGGCTATTTAGACCTAAAAAGTGTATTTAAACACTATTTTTAACTAAAAAACCGTGTTTTTGACAGTAAAAGAAATTAACTTCCAAATTGGTCAGGAGGGGGGGAGGGGGGTCAGCTTCGCTAGGGGGGATGGTCAGGCAGGACCGCTGTCGAGCTTTGGGGGGGAGGGGGCGGTCCCGCCTTAATGTTTTCTAGGGGGGTCCAAAATTTTGGCTCTAGAGGGGTGGACCCCTCTGTCCCCAAAAAAAACCATCTATGGTATGAGTATTTTGAAACGTTTTTGACTGACTCATTGTGGATGAGTAACGACGTGTTAAAATACGTCATAAACTGGAAGACAGCTGAGGTGTGAACATTGTATGTCAGCTGTGAAATATTGATTTTATGCCAGGACTCTTTTGTGCTGACCTCATCGCTCGCAGAGCTTGGGCGCATGAACGCATTTTCTCCAGGACTTTTTTGTGCCAGGACTCTTTTGTGCCAGCTGCGATTTTTTTCAGGACTCTTTTGTGCCGGGACTCTTTTGAAGGTGAGCCGTACAGTAGTATTCCTTTTATCGTTCGTGGTAGATCTATAGCAACCAAAGCGCCGTCCTGCTACATAAATCAACTATAACTTTAAACGAAATATCAGTAAATATGAAAATTTAAATACAAAAGAAATCAAAGGGCAGACATTTATTGTTTCATAAGTTTAACTATTAATTAGCAAACAAATATAATTAATAAATTCATCTTTTCATGATATGATATGCCAATAGGCCTTTTAACAGTAAATTAGCCTCACAGAAGGCTATGAATGAGCAAAATACAATTATGCAGTATATTCTCAATCTTGAAAGTTGCTGCGGAGCTTTAAAGCCCCAGGAAAGTATCACTGAAAAATTTGTGTATATTTAATATAATCCATAATGTTGTGTCATAATATAAATTAATTAATTTTTTGAATTTTGACTTACTTGAACTAAACTTTAATACGCCAAAACTTTTAGTAGCGTCTATATTAAAGACTCCGGAAGTGTCGTCTTTCAGTTCGCAACTGTTTCTTACAAATTCTCCAAATTCAAAAGCCAGGCACCCCTGAGTGTTTTTACAAATTTCTGCACATCCCAACTCGTCAAGAGCAGATGTAGTCAACATTAATGCGCCGCTGAGACTGACGTATGGAGTAACACTAGTTTTCGATTGTTCAACTGTAAAACGCATTAGATCCACTAATATTGACTTAGCATAACCTTGGTGTATTATAGTACAAAAATAATTTTTACACAAATATCAGCAATCATTTTGAGCCTGCACCATGAAAGCCTATTTACTCTTATGCACAATGGAAGTTGCACACTGCATTTAAAAACCCAAAAAACAGACGTTCAAACTTACGCACAATGCACAATGACATTACATTGGCGGACTTGGAGCAGCGTTGCAATTTTTGTTTGAGTGGCAACGCGTTATTTTCATATTTTCTGCAAAATAAGTACGTTGAGAACTCTTCAGGCTCAAAAACGAATTAAATTATGAATATTTTTAAGCAAAAAAAATTAAATTTCATTTTACATCAAATTTAAAATATATTTTTGTTTTTAACAAAATTGAAAACATAATTTTATGCAATATAATTAAAAAAAAATTTGATTCTTGTTTTGACTTTGTTTAACTTCCCCGTCTAACATTCAAGATTGTTTATCCTAAGATCATTTTTTGAGTTTTTTGTCACCTTTTATGTAGAGCAACGCTATTAATGTTATATTTTTTAATAAAGGAAAAAGCATTTAAACCGTAATTACCAACTTTTTTGGCTAAAAAATTATTTTGATGCATTATGCATTGTGCACAAGTGTGAACATGTATTCTGCATCGTGCATTGTGCATTATGCATGGTGCGTAAGTGTGAGAGCCTTAACTATACTGAAATGTTAAAAACCCAATGCACATAAGTGGAATTAAGGTTTTTTTGAGTATTTAAATAAATTTACTTACTAATCCTAATTGTTTTATTTTGTGGGGAAAAATTTATATATTGCTCAGACACATTGACTGCTGTAAGTAGGTCGCGCCTTAATAAGAGCGCGTTCTTATTAGGGCAATCAGATGTTCTAATTAGGGCCTCGTTTTTGAAAATTTGGCTTTATTAGGGCGTGTAATAGCTTTTTTAAAGGTTTGTTACTCGTTTTTAGAACATGGGCATTTCATGAATACGCAATAAATTGGTTTAAAAATTAAACTGTCCTGGTAAAATTTTGTCTATTTTCCGAATTTTTAGTCCCAGTGGTTCTACGTTGCGTCTGTGGTGAGCAATCGTTATAAAATGAAATAGTGTAATTTCGGCACACATATTGCTGTAGGTAAAAACGGGTTGAATTAAGTGGTCGGGTGTTAAATTGTAGTTGTAAATAGTTAAAAGACGACGTTGAAATGTGGAGGGGTCATAGCACTACACTTAAACTCGATTAAGGAGGGTCCTTTTAAAAAGTGCCGAAATTAAATGCACTTTTTCCCAAATTTTGCTCATTTTGATACCATTTGGCATTTTAGCTGTAACTTTTTGCCAGTTACACGTTGAACAAAAAGTAGAAGCTTAAATTAAAGAAAACTGTCTGGAGATAATGATAGGCTTTTACATTTTTGAAAATGACGATTTTTTGACTGAGAAACAATCGATTGTTTGTAAAGTACCGAAATTAAATGCATACATTTAATTTCGGCAATTTTCTATTTTTTTAAAAACTGATTTAAGTAAGTAAGTAAGAGTTTATTGTTGCAAAGGTTACGTCATATAACACTAATAGATACAACATTTTGTTAGTAAGAAAAAAAAATAGAATGTTTTCATATTACAATAATATAAATGTTATAGATTTAATACACAAAAAAGTATTTGTCCCTAAGAAAATTTAAGATAAAGAATCTATTTAGGGGTTTCAAACTTTTTTTTTAATTAAAACGAAAATGATAAAAGTTTTGATCTAAAACTACCGAGTGAAGAAGCTAAAACAATTTCAGCTGGGAGTTTATTCCAAATGTTTATAAAACAATTTGTAAAAAAATTTTCGGTTAGATCTAAACTAAATTTTTTCCCTTTTAATTTTAAGCCGTTTGAGCAGGTTTTAGATGTTTTATCAATTGAAAGAAATTTACTAACATCAACATCAACAAGGTTATTTATTAACTTTTAACATAGGATTAAGTCGTTTGCTGTTCGTCTCTTTCAGAGTTTGTAAATTTAGTTCAATTAGGCGAGTTTCATAGCTTACATGAGGAAAATAACTCGCTTATTATAATCTTCTCGTAAATGACTTTTCGACTTTTTCTAGGCATTTTATGTCTTTTTTAAGATAAGGGTTCCAGGAATAGGCTTTAAACTCCAAAAGAGGACGTACAAATGTCTTGTAAGCACACAGCAGTCGATTCATATTACAAGTTGGAAAAAATTTAAACAAAACTGCAATTCTTTGTGTGCCTTAGCTGCAATAGAAGAGCAGTGCTGTGAAAATTTCATATCTGAAGCAACAAGTACGCCTAAATCTTCTAACAATATTTGACTGCTCTACTATCTTACCACTTAATCCCCTATGGGTGCTAAATTTGTAAACCCTAAATGTAACATAGCGCACTTTTTAAAAGCAGTCATCAAAGTCCCAAATTTGTCCAATTGCAGAAACTATTAAGATTTTCTTGAAAATCCTGTGGGGTAGTGTTTTTTTTAAAATACTATAAATTTTGGCATCATCAGCAAACGACATAATTAGAATAATGAAGAACCGGCCATGTGGCCCAGGAACATTAACCGGTGGAAACATGAAACAGCTCTTTTAACCCTGGAAGGCTGCTCACCCCACGGTTCCACGTCCACCACTCCCAGAGATAAAAATTTTCACACATCCCCTCCAAGACAAAATCCAGGGCCCCCCAAACCTCAGAGCAGTCTGGCCTGACCACCGCTAGCCAGGAGTATCCACTCCCCCTCCCCTCTCCTCTCCCAACCAGTTTAATTTTTTTATTTACTGTCAGAAACGCGGTTTTTAAGTAAAAAAAACTGTGTTAAAATACATTCATTTTTTAGGCCTAAAAAGTCTGTTTGAGTAAATAAAATTTAATATTAGACCTAAAAACACTTAAATTACTGATTTAAAAACTTTGTTAAAATGCGGACCTCCTGGACCCTCCTAAATTTGCAATCTGGGAGCCGGGGACCCTGAATCCTGCACCCCCTGAAAAGCCAAGGGGGGGCGCTCCGCAGCGCTCCGCTCTTCTCTTATAAAACTGGCCTTCCACCCGGGAGTGAACCCCTCCCCCGCTAGCCGCCCTGACCAAGACCACCTTTATGGTCATCTACCCTAACCCAACAAAAAGTTTCACGCGTACATCCAATACTAAAAATTCATAACAATCATTATTTTAAATTCGTAGAGTTGAAGGTTTTACGCGTACGCCAAACACTAAAAATTAACAACCATAATTATGTTAATTCGCAGAGTTAAAAGTTTTACGCATACGCCAAACGCTAAAAAATAAGAAAAATAATTATGTTAATTCGTAGAGTTGAAAGTTACGAACATCCGTCAAGGAAAGAAAAAGCCTGCTGTCGTTTTACAGTTTACATAATTGATGGATCGAAAAATTGTAGGTGGGCGGTTATTAACCCCCTTCGCAAAAAAAACAAGAGTTTTTCGCCATAAGCCTAAAACACCAACAACCGTGTTCGGTAAAGAAATTTCCCCGAGAAAAAAAAGCTCACTTCAACTTCTTCATCGCTGTCGTTCGGGGAGAAGCATGGGCAGAATGGGGAATTCCTCGTGGTTTTCTTGTGGCTGTATTCCGCCGACGCCGGCAGATGTCGCCGGAACCGTGCGATCCAATCGATGGCCATGGACATCTCCGGACGTTCCCGCCACTTCCGCCCCTTCATTATTTCTATTTTGAGAAACGGCGGCGATCGTGTAACCAACTGAAGCTCCGCTACTCCCGGGGAGGGGGAGATTCCCTCCCGCGGACAGATTTGCCCTCGGGGTAGATTTCGCCCGAAAGGCGGGGGGAAATCGCCTAACCGTCGAAGCTCGTTTCCAGTTCCGCGCAGTTTTCCACGGACGACGAGCGACGAAAGGAACGACAAACGCAATTCTCCTTCCGCTAAACACAAACTTAATAAAAAAATTTTAAATGAAAAAAATAGAGCGGAGTTATTTAAACAGACCTGTGGACTGGTCCCAAAATGGTCCCTATACGTAACTGAACGTACACGTACAAAATACACTTAACTCCTGTTTTTGAA
>JASAMX010031022.1:0-10631 GCA_030248175.1 Microlaimidae sp. YZB2_3 | reverse complement strand
CCATTTAAATCATACCGATGAAATTCACGTTTGGTTTTCTCTAAAAAAAATTATTTTAAAAAATGAATTTTCACTCTATTTTAAGGTTATTTTAGCAAGAACATTGTATAAATACTAGAGCATGTCTTCTGAATGCACACCACACCGAAAAAGTTAAGTCGACATACACTCTATGAAAAATGATAGTGTGCGCAAAAAAACAGTGAAGTGCCTAAAGAGCTCACAATTTTTATTGTAAGAAACTAACAATGGTGACGTCAAAAATTGCTGCGTGAAAGTGAGCCGAAGAAATCGTTTTGACAAAAATTCAGTGTGCAATCTTATTCTTGTATTATATGTTCGATAATTTAATAATAAAAAAATTTCCAATTACACCTGGTTGCAAACTTTTTTAGTGAGTGCGAAAATTACTACTCCAAAGTTTTTTGGGAATGTCATAACAGTTTAAACTGAAACTTTTTGAAGCATTAAGATATTTTTAAATAGCTATGAATAATGCTGATTAAAACTTATAAACCCTTACAGTAATACTTTACGTATAAAATTTAATTTATTAATAAAATGATTAATAAATTTTTATTACATTCTGATTCGGACCCCAACTTTAAATTTCCAGCCGTTTTATATACAAGTAGAATCCATAAAAGCAATCGTCCAACTAACGTTCTACACTAATTATAATTCCCAACAGATCAGCTCTGCTGCTGTGTACTATTTTTTGAATTTGAAACTTATGACCTTTTCTAATCATTTGATTTAACCACTGTTAATAATACGTAATATCAATACACTGAAAACAGGCTTATTCTAGTTTATATCCAGTTGTTCAGGGGTTAAAATTTTTTTTTAATTTTAATTTTTAATTGTAATAAAATGTTGCTGCTTTTGATTTTACAGCAAGTGTTGTGACTGAACGGAGGATAACTTTTGAAAACAAATTAAGACGTCAAAATAATCCTTGGGAAAGTGAATGCACCCCAATTCTTTTTTTTCTAATTTCAAAATGTTTGTAAGCCGAAAAATCTTTAAACTGGGGAACATTTTTCTGATTAGAAATTAGAAATCAAACTTATTATAAAATATACTTCTGGAATGAAAATTGACAAAAATAAACCCTAGCTGACCTTTGCCAGTATTATATCACCTATTTAAAAATTAAACAATTTTAATTTTTCAGCAAAAACAGTTTAATATTAAAAATTAAGGACCATAGTTTAACAATTATTTATCAACTGACTTAGTGCCCTTTTTTCATTTTTTTAGATAAGTTTTTTCTTATTTTTCCAATCGACCCGACAAAAATTTGGTTCCAAAAATTATACTGATAGCTATTTTTGTTATTCCAGCGAAATTTTTAAAATTTCTGTCTTACAGTGGGGTTTAAAAATGTTTTTAGGCCGGTGAGAGGCTGACCCATTAGTTCGGCCACCTAGAAAAAACTGGCTACAACCTATTGCCAAAACGAACAATAAAAATTTCTAAAGGTCTGAAAGTGTGTCCTTAGGTATTTTTCATAACTAATTCCCGTTTGCAAATTCAATAGTTATTAGCAAGAATTTAATAATTATGTTAAAACCTTAAAAACAAGATTTAATAATCTTATCCGTTCAATTTTTATTTTTAGCTCAAAAAACGTCAAAAAAAGTCAAACGAGTAAAAAAATTCTTTACTAAAATACGGTAGGATGAACATCAAAACAGTATTTTTCACCTGTAAATGTGCCAAATGAACGGAATCTTAATGCCGATATTTAATTAAACGCATTGCAAAAGTGATTTTTAAAGAAAATATCAAAACATGAAAATGAACAAATTTGAGCCTTAAATAAAAGATATTTTAAGGTTATATATCGCTTCGTTTTAAATCGATGTATGTAAACACAAAGCAAAAATGAAGAAAATCACAAAAATCCACTTTTTTGTATGAAAAATGTTGATAATGAGAATAAACATAAAAAACTTTTTCAAAAACATTTTAACATTTAATTCCAATTAATTTTGTGCTGAGTTCTTTTGTGTTTTAAGGAAATGTTCTTTTCCTCAACATCCTCATGCCAATTAGTACTGGTGAATTAGTCAATTAATTTATTTTGACAAAATGAATTTTTTAATTTTACAGTTTATAATTGTAAACAATCTACAAACCTTTTTTTTTTAAAACGTCACAAACTGTATTATAATTAATTCGATTTATGTCTTTCATATAAATATTAACCCAGCCAGATATAATTCAACCATAAATAATCATCTATGTTTTTGTCTACATTAAAAAATACCCGGTCGAGTAAAGCATGGTTTTTAAAAAATTCAGAAAATTACCCTATTGTTAATATTGGTTTTAGATCAAATTTGCAAATTGCCATTTGTAAATCTACTAATTAAATTCCTATATGGAATTTTCACGTGTAATGTGTGCAATTTTTTTTGTACTATAATTATTTATATTTATAACTGAAAACTATGTTTAAATTTTACCATATAAGAACATGTTAGCAAGATGCTCCCCAAGTATTTAATATACATATCTTTGCAAAATAACAGAAACATAACAAAAAGCCAAAATATTATGCAGTTAACTCACCTAATTGTCTTCATATACAAAAAACAACAAAAATTAATTTGAGCTCAACCAGATGAATCAAAAAAGTGGGCGGGACATTTGTTAACTGATAAATACACAAAATAAAGTGTGCATACAAAAATATTTACTAAACAAACCCAAACCAGAATTCTCATTCAATACTTTATGAAGTTCTTAAAATTTTTTGATGGCTTTTAATTGTCTTGGCTATGGCTATAAATACGCCAAAGAAGAACCTGGTTTGGGTTTGTTTCGTGAGTGTTTGTATAGCAGCTTTTATTTCTTGCTATTTTATCGTTGATGAATGTTTCCACCAGCTTTTCTGATTCATCTGGCTGAGCTGTGACTGTTTTCCGATTAATTTTTGTTGTTTAAAATATATAATTAGACAATTGCAGGTGAGTTAACTGCATAATATTTTTGGCTTTTGTTATGTTTCTGTTATTCAAAGTATTGTGTATATTAAATACTTGGGGAGCATACTATTTTTTTTAGTTAACATGTTCTTATATGGTAAAATTTAAACATAGTTTTCAGTTATAAATATAAATAATTATAGAATAAAAAAAACTGCACACGTTACGCGTGAAATTGTTTTAAATCCCAGTTGGTCCAGTATAGGAATTTAATTAGTAAAGATACCAAATAAACGACAAGTATCCCAAACAAATTAATACTAAAACCAATCATTTAATACAGGTAACTTTTATTGAATTTTTTAACAAAAACATAAGGACCAGTATTATTCCGACCAGTTGACAGATTATTTTTTAATAAAATAAACGAAAACTATAAATAAGTGATTATTTATGGTTGAATTATATCTGGCTGACCTCGTGTTTATATGAAAGACATGAGTGGATTAATTATAATTGTGCGGTTGTGACGTTTTTTTAAAAAAAAGAATAATTTTTGTAATTCCATCTTTTTACAAAATATACCTAAATTATTCAATTTTATCCTGTTAGAAAATTACATTTTTGTTCAAAATCGAGTGAGGTATCTGACTTAATTTTGGCCAAGCCTTAATTTCGGCCACCAAATTGGGGTGTTAGAAAATTGGCTTATTTTTAAAACACAAAAGAACTAGCACAAAAGTAACTGGATTAATGTTAAATAAAATGTTTTTGAAAAAGTTTTTTATGTTTTTTATTCTACATTATCGACATTTTAATACAAAAAGTGAATTTTTTGTGATTTTCTTAATTTTTGCTTTGTGTTTACACTGCATCAAATTTAAAACGAAGCAATATATAACCTTAAAATATCTTTTATTTAAGGCTCAAAGTTGTTAATTTTCATGTTTTGATATTTTCTTTAAAATCACTTTGCAATGCGTTTAACTAAATGCGCATTTTAAGATTCCGTTAATTTCGGCCACCTTAAAATTTAGGTGAAAAAACTGCCGTTTTTTGCTGTTTTTAAATGTCATCGTACTACCGTATTTATAAAGAATTTTTTTTACTCGTTTGACTTTTTTTGACGTTTTTAAGCTAAAAATAAAAATTGAACAAAAAATACAAGTTATTAAATCTTGTTTTTTAAGGTTTTAACATAATTATTTAAAGTCTTGCTAATAACTATTAAAATTTGCAAACGGGAAAAAATTAAGTTATATGTACCATGAAAAATACCTAAGGACACACTTGCAACCTTTAGAAATTTTTATTGTTCGTTTTGGCAATAGTTGTAGCCAGTTTTTTCTAGGTGGCCAAAGTTAATGGGTCGCGCCTTAATTTCGCCCACTATAAAAAACATTTTTAAACCTCCACTGATCTTTAACTGTAACAGAAATTTTAAAAATTTCACTGGAATAACAAAAATAGCTATCGTCTGATTTTTGGACCAAATTTTGGGTCGATTGGAAAAATCAGAAAAAACTTATCCTAAAAAACAAAAAAAGGGGGCCGAAATTAAGTCAGTTGATAAATAATTGTTAAACTATGGTATTTAATTTTTAATATTAAACTGTTTTGCTGAAAAATTAAAATTGTTTAATTTTTAAATAAGTGATATAATACTGCAAAATCATCGAGGTCAGCTAGGTTTTATTTGTCTATAAATTTCGTCCGAAGTATATTTTATAATCAGCTTTGATTTCTAATTTCTAATCAGCCAATGTTAGTTTGAAAACAAATTAACTGCTTTTAACCTTTCCGAACTTACGAACAAATTTTTTTGAAATTAGAAAAAAAAAAGAATTGGTGCATTACAATTTCCGAGGTCACAAAAAAAACAATCATCAATTTTGACGTCTTAATTTGTTTTAGAAAGTTTATTATTCCATTCAGTCACAACACTTGCTAGTTTAATCAAAAGCAGCAACATTTTATTACAATTAAAATTAAAATTAAAAAAAATTTTAACCCTGGAAATTAAGCTGGATATTATAAACTAAATAAGCCTGTTTTCAGTGCTATATTAATATTACGTATTATTAACAGTGGTTAAATCAAATGATTAAAAAGGTCATAAGCTTTGCAAAGCACTAGAAAAAAATAATTAGCACGGCCGCCAGAATTGATATATTTGAAATATTCCTATAATTAGTGTAGAACGTTAGTTGGAAACGATTGCTTTTATCGATTCTTAAAATTCTTTGTATATAAAACGGCTGAAACTAAAGTTGGGGTCCGATAAATGTAATAAAAATTTATTAATAATTTTTATTAATAAATTAAATTTTATACGTAAAGTATTATTGTAAGGGTTTATAAGTTTTAATAAGCATTATTCATAGCTATTTAAAAATATCTTAATGTTGGAGCTCGGTTTAAAAAAAACTGTTATGACATTCCGAAAAAAACTTTGGTTGCATCAAGTAGTGATTTTCGCACTCCAGCTAAAAAAAGTTTTGCAACCAGGTGTAATTGGAAATTTTTTATTATTAAATTATAGAACATATAATACAAGAGAATTTATAAGACTGCACACTGAATTTTTGTCCAAAACGATTTACCATTTCCGCTAGTTTTCCCGCGCAGCGATTTTTAACGCATTGTTAGTTTTCTTACAATCAAAATTGTGACTCTTTGGCACTTCATCCTGTTTTTTTCGCACACTATCATTTTTTCATAACAAAAAAAGACAAGTTGTGCATATGTGCGACTTTTCTTGCAAAAGTTTTTTCAGTAATGTAGTGTGCATTCGGACATGCTCTAGTATTATACAATGTTCTTGCTAAAATAACCTTAAAATAGAGTGAAAATTCATTTTTAAAATAATTTTTTTAAGAAAAACCAAACATAAAATTCATCGGTATGAAATTAATGGAAAAATGTTGTAAATTTTCCTATCGCAAATATCCTAAATCTTAAAAATTCTATCCAAAAACATATTTTTATAATTTATAAATAAAAACGCAATTACAGTTTATATTCGGTAGTTCCATACTAAGAAATTGTTTGACTTTTTGAGCAGCTGACAACATTCAAGAATGATAAACCACTAGAATCGATGTGTGGGTGTGTGCTGCGTGCAAATGAGCTTATCACGAAACACAAAAGACAATATATGCTTATATATTTATTGTGCATATTAAAATTTTATAGATTAAAATTAATAAGGCGATTTACTCCGAGGCGAAAGCCATTTTAATTCATAACATCAATAAAAACTTCACTGCATTAAAAATTAAAATATAGAGAAAACTTCACAAAAAGGAGATTATTTTGGCCAATAGAGGAGAAATATTCAGTAAGTATTTGATAAACAGTTCGTTTTTTTTATCAAACACGTTGATTTGACTTTAAGTTTTTAGATTTTCAAAGTCAAAAGAAACGCGCCAAAAGGCGTAATTAAGCCTTCAATTATCCGACTTATATTGGAAACAGCGACCCAAATAAATCAGGACTGAAAACGCAAATTTCGTATTCACGGGCATAACAAAGCGTCTTGTACCCATTAATGAAAGCAAACTGATGGTGTAATTATGATTCGCGGGGATTGAACAAACAAACCGACCGTCGCCATAAGGTAAAGCTGTTTCTAAAGTAAAATGCTATATATATTTTGTTATGTTGATGTAAACTATATTTCTTACAACCTGGGCGAAACATTTGATCGTCAATTTTTATATAATACCAATACAGAAGTAGCAAATAAATGAATTCATTTTTTTAAAATACACTTCGAAGGATAGTTTCAAACTTAAATTATATCATAGAGAAACAGCAAAAAAATAAATTAAGCTTTTAATTATAGTAAAACATTATATTGATAATAATATCACTATAAAGAACAATGTCACCTGGAAGTTTAAATATTGTTTTACTAAAAATAACACAATAAAAGGTAAAAAAATGAGTCTAACCTGTTCGCGTTATCGCCTTTTTTCCGTTTACTACGTTGAAACCTTTGTACCAACGAGGTAAAATCTTTGTTTCACTGTGGTGGTATCCTCGTCTAACCATTGTAGTGCGTAAACTTCACCGCGGTAAACTCTACGTATCACCTAGGGGAAACGGGACACGAGGGTACTGGACACGAGGGTACTGGACACGAGGGTACTGGACACGAGGGTACTGGACACGAGGGTACTGGACACGAGGGTACTGGACACGAGGGTACTAGACACGAAGGTACTGGGCTTAAAAAAATTGCGTTCACCACAACCTGGCAACAAAATCGATTCATTATGCAAGAGGGACACGAGAGTACTGGACACGAGTGTACTGACGAGCAAAAAACATAACCTTCCCGCATAAAACGGAATAAACTTATTGCATAACAATAGTTTATTATATTTAAATGTCATTTAGTTGTTTGACTGAATTATAAAAGAGGATTATAAAAATAAAATTATTGAGAAGACAAAAACAAAAATAATAATTTCATAACATTTTCGTGTAATTTGTATACATTTTCGTGAATTTTTTTTATATAATAACTAGCTTTAAAAATCTTGAGAATCTATGAGACGACTTGAAAGATAATAAGCATTAAGGTTGCTGTTATGCTTTGATTGTGCTGTCAAAACATTTTTGTGATTATTTTTCGTGGTGTGTTAAAAAAAATGAATTCTTAAAAATGCCTTAGCGGAAAAAATAACTGCAGAAATAATTGCAAATAAAACATTTTAGTAAAATATTTTCCGAAAAACCATTGTTTGCCTTTTTTTACAGTAAATTATTCGGTATTTTTAAAAAGCACACGATTATTGAAATATTATGATAAAGTTTAGCTTAATTTTTGGGTTTTGCTTAGGCTTAGGAAAATAAAATTTACCGTGCAATGGGTTTTGAAGACTCCCAAAGATCCGTTGTTGGATTATTTAACTCACGACTTTATACTTAGATTTAAATGTATAAAATATCATACATGAAAAATCTAACAATTGTATGTTTTTGAGTTTTAAAAGGACATTTTGTTGGCCTTGTTTTAAATGATCAACATGTGTTCAAGTAAATTCCTAAAGCTAGAGTGGACTAAAAAAGGCAAGAAGTTATTATTTACATTTCTACTGCTAAAGCAGGAGTTATTATTTTTAAAGATTTTATCAAAAAAACTCATTTATTTCAATCAAGAGACGATGAAAGGAGTTTAAATATAAAAAGGACAGCAAAAAACTGAAACTCGCTTCGTATTTTCGTACAAGTATATGATTTAGAAAAAAAAAGACAATAATTAAATAACTTCTTGGCGTTCTCATTCCACTCATGGTTGTTTAATAATAATTCTTTAGTTTTTCAAAGGCAGGGTTTCAAAGCTTCAGAGATTCGGTGATACGGAGATAGCTTCTAACATTATCATTGTTTTTATTAAAAACCCATGGTATAAATTGTGTGTAAAATAACCTTTAAAAATTTCATGTTTTAGTATGATGTTTTTTAAACAATTTACCTAGTTTTTTGATTATTAAATTGCATTATATTTAAGCAAGAAAAAAAATGTTATTTATAATTAAAAACGAAACGATTTATGTAACGTTTAATTGTCTTCACGTTCAAACGATTAAAATTTAGTTCGGCTCATTCAGTTTAAAAAATTTACATATTTGTGGCAAACGTATTTTTTTTTACCTCAGTACCCTCGTGTCCGGTACCCTCGTGTCCAGTACCCTCGTGTCCAGTACCCTCGTGTCCAGTACCCTGGTTTCCAGTACCCTCGTGTCCTAGAATCTCACCTAGGTCGTATCTAGTTGGTTTGGTACGGAATACTTTGTACGCGTAAATAAAATTTGCATATTGCTACCGTACAGCTTTAACCATTGATTTTGTTCGCTCACTGTACATTAATCACGCATAAAGTATTAGGTACCACCTATGTACGACCTAGGCGATACGTAGATTTTACCGCGGTAAAGTTTACATACGACAATTGTTTCACGAAGATACATGCACCGTCAAACGAAGGTTTTACCGCAGTGGTACGATGATTTCACCGTGGCAACCGGTGAAATGCGATTACTGTAACGGGTTAAATTATTCTATGATTTTGATTCGTTTTCTCATCATTTTTTCATAGCTATGTTGATGTTTTGTTGGAATTATGGTTTATTTTGGCGGCGATTAAGTCGCAAATTTGATTTGATTTGATTTAAAATGTGATTTTGTTGAAAAAAAAGAAAAATAAAATGATGATACAACAGAATTAAACTATGCATAGACTATGCACTATGAAATATTAGTTCTGTTATCTGATCATTAAATTAAACTAAATTAACAAATTTAGTATAATTTATAATAGGGAGTTTTAAAAATAAATAAATAAAAATAGATTAAATTTTAAATATCACTAATTACAGGATAAAAAACACACTATTGTGTGTAAAAAATGTGGATTGGAAAAATTTAAGTGAGAGCATATCATTAACAGAATGATTCATTTAAACAAAAATTTTATTAATTTTTCAATTTTAACCGCAATTATTCAATCATAATAACTGTCTTCTAAATCAACCGTTCGTTCGCAAAATATATCAAAATTAGGTACGGGGTCGATAAAGCCTAAAAATTTAGAGCCGAGCAATTTTCGAGCTGTTTAAAATTAAAAATTTATTTTAGTTTCTTTTTAGCTTAATTTTAAAGCTTTTGCTAAGGTTTGCTTAGGATACCCGCAATAGCTTCTAAACTGGGATATCTTAATTGGCTTTAAAATTGTGCGGCTCCAAGTTCCTTAGGCCCCAACGACCCAAAATTCAAAATTAAATTTTAAAAAAATTTCAAAAATCTTTTTCTGATCCATTTTATTTTTTTAACAAACTATTCTTTTTGATTTTCACCGAATTCTAAAAATTAATTAGCAAATATTTCTTTTTAAATAATTTAGCAGATTTTTATATTTTTCAAAAAGAAAAATTAAATATTTTAGTTTAAAAAAATGCATATTTGAATCATTAATAATTTTTAACTAACTTTAATTGAAAATATTTTCGATGATATAACCAACAATGATATAAACATTATTCAAGGTTTATTTGTAATTTCAAACGTTTTTACGACTTAAGTTAGAATAGGATCGCGAAACTATAGTGTAAATTTCAAATTTAAACTTTGAGTCTTATATAAATAACTTTATATCAATCCTTATATATCCTTATATGCATAATCCAACAGAGTGGAAATTTGTACTTTTATTTAATCTATAAAAAACACTTCGAATGGTGAACAAATAATACTTTTAATAAAAACCAATGCTAACCATAACTTTTAAACATAAGAAAAAACAATGTGTAAATGTAACTAATTTAAATATTTTCTTTTTTAAGCAAATGTACTTTGTTTCACTGCAATAGGAAGCTCGGGTAAAAAGCGTGAATAAGCAGCTTATAAAATCAGAAAAATATGCATCAGTTGCTCCGAACTAGTAACGGGCTATGTAAGGTATATTTTAAGATTTAATTATATCAAATATATGTAAAATTGATACACGGCTGTTATTTTCAAAACAACGTCAGAATCTATATCTAAATAGTCATTTCTTAGGTATATCAAGTGACAGTATGGCCATATTAAAAAAAAACTTATAGAAAGGAGTCCCTAAAATTATTTTTTTATGCTCCAAAACCAATTCACAAATCATTTTTTGAACGGACGCTTGTTTTGTTAAAT
>JASAMX010031021.1:0-12366 GCA_030248175.1 Microlaimidae sp. YZB2_3 | reverse complement strand
ATGTTCTTCGTTCAGTTACGTATTGCTGGATATTTTTTTCACTTTTTGGCGAGGAGGGGCAATAAAACGGGGGGCAAATCCTCCAAACGCGGGGGAGGATTTCCAGACCGTGTACAGGTCTGGTGTGTCTGGTTTTAAACAAAGTCCTCATTTTTACTACAAAAACGTGTTTGTGGCAGTAAATTTTGACCAAGATTTATACCAAAAATTTGGCTCGGAAGAGGGAGGGGGAGGGGTTCTATCACAGATGAACACGGTCACCTAAGCTGGAGGCGATGTGTTTACCGGGGGGGAATGACATTTCAAAATCTAGGCGGGGGGGTGGACCACTCCTAGCTTTCTAGGGGGGATCGACCCGGGGTGGAGAATTTTGAAACCTAGAGGAGGGTCAAGTGGGGTCCAATGTCCGAAGTAAAATACTTTTAAACCATTAAAGGGTTAATCGTAGTTTTTTTATGAGATAATACTACATTTTATTAAACAAAAAGCGACATTCTGGTATAAAAAGGGTGTAAAAACATGAATTTGTGTTGAAAATTCACGTTTTTGGAAGAAAATCTAGTATAAAAATAACTTAAAAATTTTCTCAAGAGTGGAGGGGGGTTCAGATTTTAAAATCTAGAATGGGGTCAGGGCCAGGGGTAAAAAATTCTAGAATTTGGGGTAAGGGAGCCCCTTGATTTTTCCCCGGGAGGGGGAGAAAATTTGTAGGCTAGGGGTGCGGACCTCACCTGACCCCCCTCCCCTTTTTTATCTATGGGTTCGATTTAGAATTCCAGAGAGGGGTAGAGTTTTTAAAGTTAAAAAAAAATGGTAGGAAAGCCCCCCTCCCCTAGATTTTTTTCCAGAGAAGGGTCCAAACTTTTAAGGCTAGAGGGAAACTGAACCCCTCCCTCCTCCTCCCCTTGTGCTCATCTAGGATCAACAGTCACTTTGCTTTTTAAAATGACTGTGGAACATTTTGCTGTAGTGGAGATACAAATTAAAACACGTTAAATAAAGTGATTTTAATGGCTTGCATAGGATAATTTTAACCTCTTATGGCCAGCCCAGGGTTGAACGAAACTCTGGCCGCTGGTAAAAGACAACATTTTAAGCTCTTTCTAATTTAATGGTTAAGAAAATAATATTGATTGCAAATATAAGCACAGACCTGTGCACGGTCTGGAAATGCCCCCCCGTTTTATTGCTCCCACCCCGCCAAAAAATGAAAAAGTACCCTAAAATTATGACGCCATTTTTAATCTATGATGACGCCATCATCGCATTTTTTTGCAGTTTTTTGCCTATTTCAATGTATTTTAAGCCATTTCAGACCTATTTTTATCTTATTTTCGCTTTTTTGTCCCTTTTTTCCCTTTTCCCCTCTTTTTTTCTCCTTTTTTTTCTCTTTTTTCCTTCCCCCCTGCTTGCCCATCCCCCGTTTTATTGCCCTCCCGTTCAAAAAAGTTGCCCCCGTGCCATCCCCCATTTTTGAATTTCCCCCCCCCCGCTAAAACACAGGGGGCAGTGCACAGGTCTGTAAGCAGAGGCACTTATTTGATAAAAAGGTATTTATCGTGTAATAAGAAGTTTCCGTGAGGAACCCTATGGTTTTTAAAGTAGTTTAACCAAATCGATGTGATGTATTTCGCGTTCCAAATAGTCGTCGTGTTGCATTTTTAATAGTAACAACACAAGAGGTATGTTCTAATTAGCTGGAAATTAAATAAATCATTGATTTTATATTAAACTTAAGTGTACTACTGAATGATTTTTAGGCACATCCAGCGACTCCAGCGAGAGCAGCGAGGATTCGGACGCTGCTCCTGCTAAAAAACCCACCGCCGCCAAACCTCCTGCAACCAATAAAATAGCCGCCCCCGCCCAAAAGGGCGTGGCTAAGAAACAGGCGGACAAATTGGAGTCAAGCTCCGAAGACAGCAGCGACGCGGAGGGCGCCCTGACCAAGACGAAGGTTTTTATCAAGCCGGGAGCGGCTCAGACGACCAGCAAGAAGTCAGCCCAGCCCGCTAGCAAGGATGGAAATGAGGATGAGGACTCAGGTAAGAAGATAAATTAAGTGTCTTTGGTTTTTCGTTTGTTCTTGTCTGAATTATGGCTTGCTTTTTGTAATTTGAGCTGGTTGTAAAACGTTTTATGCTCTTCTAAGCTAAAAAATGAAATTTGAAATAAAATATAAAGCTGTTAATGTGGAAATTATGTTTAGATGAAGATGATGAACGGAATTCTTCAAAACCCTTGGTAAACGGCCACGTTTCCACGCCGTTGCAGAACGGTTTCGCAGAAGAACATACAAACAGCACCGTGCGTTTAAAATGTTAAAAATATTTGGAAAATTTATTTTTTTTGAGGGGCACTGCCTTGATTTTTTAGTTGTTGTTGTTTTTGCATTACCTGAAACTTTGCTCTCCTAGGCAGATTATGAAAGGGCAGGCGCTAAGACAAGCCATGAGTGGCGAAAACGATTTTCACCGTTATGATTGGAGACTTTTTTCGTCCAACATCAATAACGATATTGGCAACCTTTGCCATTAGAGTCTTTACTGCGCACAGTGTTCACCAATTCCGAGGTCTTCGCTAAAGGATTTAATTCGCCGCTTGATTTTGATCTTACATTTAACGTCAATGAGAAGCATAGGTGTTCTTGCCAGGACAGTGGTACTGAGTCCACCACTATGTAGCTTCATTTGTCCGCTAGTTCAATAAAAAACTGCTATCGGTTGCCGAGGACGCACAACAACAATCTAGCCATGTCATGCTGGACTCTATTCTTTATAAAAGAAAAGATCAAACAACCAGGTACAGATGGTTGGTGCCTGTAGGCCTGTTGGGTGCTGCCTGAAGGTCAGCACGGTCCTGAAGGCTCAATGGCACACTGCTTTGCATGGCCGACATAGATGAACACGATCAAAAAGCCAGGGGGGTGTTTGCTTACTAGGTGAGAAAGGGGGGGCGGGGGGGGCTCCACCCCTCCCTAGCCTCGAAATTTTGGGGGCCTCCCTGGGACAAAATTTCAGGGCCCCCCCCTCCCCCAAATTTTCCCAGATTTTACCCTGAATTCCCCTCTAGATTCTGAAATCAGACCCCCCTTCCCCATCGGGAAAATTTTAGGTACCTTTTTTATACTAAATTTTCTTTCCAAAAACATGAATTTTCATCACATATTCATGCTTTTACACCCGTTTTATACATGAATTAGGCTTTTTATTCAATAAAATGTAGTATTACCCTATGAAAAAGAACAATTATTAAAGTTATTATGGTTTAAAACTGTTTTGCTTTGGACACCGGACCCCACCTAACCCCCCTTTTAGATTTCAAATTTTTCTTACACCCGGGTTGTAAACGCCCTGAGAAGTCCAGGGGTGGGCAAGAACACCTAGAACCCGTTTCTGGAATTCAAAATTCGATTTACCCCAGTTAACCGCCCCCCCAGCTTTCCTGACCGTTCTCACCTATGTGTTTACCCCGGGTAAATGACATTTCAAAATCCAGGGGGGGGGGGTCAGGTGGGGTCCAATTTCAGAAACAAGTACTTTTTAAACCATTAAATGTTTAATCATAGTTTTTGTGGGATTAAATACTATATACTTTTATTGAATAATAAGCGATGTTTAGGTAAAAAATATAAAAAACATTAATTTCTGTTAAAAATTTACGTTTTTTTGAAAATTAAGTATAAAAAAGTCTTAAAATTTTCTCAAGGGGGAGGAGGAAGTCAGATTTCAAAAATCTAGGTGGGGGGTCAGGGGTAAAAAATTCGAAACTGGAAGAAGGGGGGCCCCCTGGATTTTTTTCTGGGACCCCCCAAAATTTCGAGGCTGCGGGGTGGAGCCCACACTTACCCCCCTTGTTCATCTATGATCGCCGGACCGTGGACATGTCTGTCAATGAATTTATCTGAAATAATTACTTTGTTAATGTTAATAATAAAAAAATTTCAGAAAATTTTGGTATTTACGTATTATGAACAAAACAAAATTTGCTTAAGGGTGCGGTGCGGAGTCAAACTTTTTGTCTTTGATTTTGATAATTTTTTGAGAAAACCCTACCCCTGCTCCCAATAGCCCACAAAGATTTTTTCAACAAAATATCTTCAGTAGTTAAGGAGTTATGACCCCACAAAAATGGCGTTTTTTGACAATTCTGTGCATTAAAGATTGCTTAATGAGTATAACGATTTAAGTTACGAATTATGTATTCAAAGAAAGCGGCTATTTTCTACTTTAATTTAATACCTTGATCGTTAAGATTGGTGCAGTATTTGTCGAGATATTACGTTTTTTTGTACAAAAAACCCTCGATTTTTTCGCTAAAAACACGACGTAAAGGAAAGAAAGGTTGGGAAAACTTCACAAAATCACTGTCGTCGTTTGGTGTTTTTAACAAAAAAATCACGGGTTTTTTGTACGGGAAACGCAATATTTCTACAAATACTGCACCAATCTTTACGATCAAGGTTTTTGTTGTTCATAGCCAAGGTTTCAAGTAATTCCTTCGAGGAACCTGACCGCATCCACTGGTCTTTCCCAAAGATCTTCTATTTTGAGTGTAAAATCAAGGTCAAGGTATAAAATTAGTGTAGAAAGTAGCCGCTTTCTTTGAGTGTATAATTTGTAACGTAAATTGTTAGACCCATTGAGCAATTTGTCACGTACAGAATTGTCGAAAACTCCTGACTCCTACAGATAACTCCTGACTCACTGCAGATATTTTGCTGAAAAAATTTTTGCGATCTATTGGGGGCAGGGGTCAGGTTTTCATAAAAAATATCAAAATCTAAGACAAAAAGTTTGACTCCGCACCGCACCTTTAAGCAAATTTTGTTTTGTTCATAATACGTAAATACCAAAATTTTCTGAAATTTTTTTATTATTAACATTAACAAAGTAATTATTTCAGATAAATTCATTGACAGACATGTCCACGGTCCGGCGATCATAGATGAACAAGGGGGGGGTAGTGTGGGGTCCACCCCCCCTAGCCTCGAAATTTTGGGGGTCCCCCGAGAAAAAAATCCAGGGGGCCCCCCTTCTTCCAAATTTTCGAATTTTTTACCCCTGACCCCCCACTAGATTTTGAAATCTGACTTCCTCCTCCCCTCTCGAGAAAATTTTAAGTACTTTTTTATACTAAATTTTCTTCCAAAAACGTAAATTTTTAACAGAAATTAATGTTTTTACACCCTTTTTATACCTAAACATCGCTTATTATTCAATAAAATATAGTATTATCCTATAAAAAACTATGATTAAACATTTAATGGTTTAAAAGTATTTGTTTCGGAAATTGGACCCCACCTGACCCCCCCCCCCTGGATTTTGAAATGTCATTTACCCGGGGTAAACACATAGGTGAGAACGGTCAGGGAAGCTGGGGGGGGGGTGGTTACCTGGGGTAAATCGAATTTTGAATTCCAGTAGGGGGTCCCAGGGGGGTCTGGACCCCCCTAGATTTTTAGGGGGGATCGACCCGGGGTGCGAAATTTTGAAATCTAAAGGGGGGTTAGGTGGGGTCCGGTGTCCAAAGCAAAACAGTTTTAAACCATAATAACTTTAATAATTGTTCTTTTTATAGGGTAATACTACATTTTATTGAATAAAAAGCCATATTCATGTATAAAAAGGGTGTAAAAGCATGAATATGTGATGAAAATTCACGTTTTTGGAAGAAAATTTAGTATAAAAAAGGTACCTAAAATTTTCCCGAGGGGGAAGGGGGGGTCAGATTTCAAAATCTAGAGGGGGTTCAGGGGTAAAAAATTCGGAAATTTGGGGGGAGGGGGGGCCCTAGATTTTTGTCTAGGGGGGCCCCCAAAATTTCGAGGCTAGGGGGAGGTGGACCCCACCCTGCTCCCCCTTTCTCACCTATAAGCAAACACCCCCCTGGCTTTTTGATCGTGTTCATCTATGTCGGCGATGCAAGGCAGTGTGCCATTGAGCCTTCAGGACCGTGCTGACCTTCAGGCAGCACCCAACAGGCCTACAGGCACCAACCATCTGGACCTGGTTGTTTGATCTTTTCTTTTATAAAAATGAGTCCAGCATGACATGGCTAGATTGTTGTTGTGCGTCGGCAACCCATAGCAGTTTTTTATCTAACTAGCGGACAAATGCAGCTCCATAGTGGTGGAGTCTGTGGCACTGGCCTTGCAAGAATACCTATGCTGCTCATGCACGACGTTAAATGTAAGATCAAAATCAGGCGGCGACTTAAATCTTTTAGCAGACCTCGGAATTGGTGAACACTGTGCGCAGTAAAGACTCTAATGGTAAAGGTTGCCAACATCGTTATTGATGTTGGAAGAAAAGTCTCCAATCATGGGGGTGAAATTGTTTTCGCCACTCATGGCTTGTCCCTGCCCTTTCATAATCTGCCTAGGGAAGATAAGTTTCAGGTAATGCAACAACAACAACAACGAAAAAATCAAGGCAGTGCCCCTCAAAAACAATAAAATTTCCAAAGATATTTAACATTTTAAACGCACGGAGCTGTTTGTATGTTCTTCTGCGAAACCGTTCTGCAACGGCGTGGAAACGTGGCCGTTTACCAAGGGTTTTGAAGAATTCCGTTCATCATCTTCATCTAAACATAATTTCCACATTAACAACTTTATATTTTATTTAAAATTTCATTTTTTAGCTTAGAAGAGCATAAAACGTTTTACAACCAGCTCAAATTACAAAAAGCAAGCCATAATTCAGACAAGAACAAACGAAAAACCAAAGACACTTAAATTTATCTTCTTACCTGAGTCCTCATCCTCATTTCCATCCTTGCTAGCGGGCTGGGCTGACTTCTTGCTGGTCGTCTGAGCCGCTCCCGGCTTGATAAAAACCTTCGTCTTGGTCAGGGCGCCCTCCGCGTCGCTGCTGTCTTCGGAGCTTGACTCCAATTGGTCCGCCTGTTTCTTAGCCACGCCCTTTTGGGCGGGGGCGGGGATTTTATTGGTTGCAGGAGGTTTGGCGGCGGTAAGTTTTTTAGCAGGAGCAGCGTCCGAATCCTCGCTGCTCTCGCTGGAGTCGCTAGATGTGCCTAAAAATCATTCAGTAGTACACTTAAGTTTAATATAAAATCAATGATTTATTTAATTTCTAGCTAATTAGAACATACCTCTTGTGTTGTGACTATTAAAAATGCAACACGACGACTATTTGGAACGCGAAATACATCACATCGATTTGGTTAAACTACTTTAAAAACCATAGGATTCCTCACGGAAACTTCTTATTACACGATAAATACCTTTTTATCAAATAAGTGCCTCTGCTTACAGACCTGTGCACTGCCCCCTGGGTTTAAACGGGGGGGGGGGGCAATTCCAAAATGGGGGAGGGCACGGGGGCAACTTTTTTGAACGGGAGGGCAATAAAACGGGGGGGGGGCAAGCAGGGGGGAAGGAAAAAAAAAAGAGAAAAAAAGGAGAAAAAAAGAGAAAAAAAGAGGGGAAAAGAGAAAAAAGGGACAAAAAAAAAGCGAAAATAAGATAAAAATAGGTCTGAAATGGCTTAAAATACATTGAAATAGGCTAAAAATTGAAAAAAATTGCGATGATGGCGAAAAAATGGCGTCATAATTTTAGGGTACTTTTTCATTTTTTGGCGGCGGGAGGGGGGGCAATAAAACGGAGGGGGGCATTTCCAGACCGTGCACAGGTCTGTGCTTATATTTGCAATCAATATTATTTACTTACCCATTAAATTAGAAAGAGCTTAAAATGTTGTCTTTTACCAGCGGCCAGAGTTTCGTTCAACCCTGGGCTGGCCATAAGAGGTTAAAATTATCCTATGCAAGCCATTAAAATCACTTTATTTAACGTGTTTTAATTTGTATCTCCACTACAGCAAAATGTTCCACAGTCATTTTAAAAAGCAAAGTGACTGTTATCATAGATGAGCACAAGGGGAGGAGGAGGGAGGGGTTCAGTTTCCCTCTAGCCTTGAAATTTCGGACCCTTCTCTGGAAAAAAATCTAGGGGAGGGGGCTTTCCTCCCATTTTTTTTTAACTTTTGACACTCTACCCCTCTCTGGAATTCTAAATCGAACCCATAGATAAAAAAGGGGAGGGGGGTAGGGTGGGGTCCACCCCCCTAGCCTCTAAATTTTGCCCCCCTCCCAGAAAAAAATCAAGGGGGCCCCTTACCCCAAATTTTCGAATTTTTTACCCCTGGCCCTGACCCCATTCTAGATTTTAAAATCTGAACCCCCCTCCACTCTTGAGAAAATTTTAAGTACGTTTTTTATACTAAATTTTCTTCCAAGAACGTGAATTTTTAACACAAATTCATGTTTTTACACCCTTTTTATACCAGAATATCGCTTTTTATTCAATAAAATGTAGTATTATCTCATAAAAAAACTATGATTAAACCTTTAATGGTTTAAAAGTATTTTGCTTCGGACACTGGACCCCACCTAACCCCCTTTAGGTTTCAAAATCTTCCATCCCGGGCCGATCCCCCCTAGAAAGCTAGGGGGGGTTGACCCCCCCGCCTAGATTTTGAAATGTCATTTACCCGGGGTAAACACCTCGCCCCTAGCTTCGGTGACCGTGTTCATCTATGATCGAACCCCTCTCCCTCCCTCTTCCGAGCCAAATTTTGGGTATAAACCTTGGTTAAAATTTACTGTCACAAACACGTTTTTGTAGTAAAAATCAGGACTTTGTTTAAAACCAGACACACCAGACCTGTACACGGTCTGGAAATCCTCCCCCGCGTTTTTGGAGGATTTGCCCCCCCGTTTTATTGCCCCTCCTCGCCAAAAAGTGAAAAAAATATCCTAAAATTATGACGCCATTTTTGAACTATGATGACGCCATCATCGCAAATTTTTTGCAGTTTTTAGCCTATTTAAATGTATTTTAAGCCATTTTAGACCTATTTTAACCTTATTTTCGCTTTTTGTCCTTTTTTCCTTTTCCTTTCGTTTTTTCTCTTTTTTTTCTACCCTGCTTGCCCCCCCGTTTTAAAAAAAAGTGCCCTCACGTTTAGGAATTATCGCCTCCAATAAAACCCCGGGGGGAACAGTGCACAGGTCTGCACCCCGGGCGCGGGTTGGGGGGGGGGTCCCTTCGTGAGAGGGGGGTTTACCCCCCGGTGGGGGGGGGAGAGTTCTCCTTTTTGGATGGAATGTTTTGTTAGTTTCGCTCTGTTTTGGGTCTGTGTTTTGCTAAAGCTCTGCTATGGTTTTTTTTTAGCGTTTTTTACTATTTTTCTTCTCGCATATGGGTAGCTTATATGGTATTTGCGTCTCGTTTTACCCTCCCTTCTCGTTTTCTTCGCTGCTGTTGCTGCCCCCCACAAAAAGCTACGGGGGGGAGTACGGACTCCCCCAGCTGTTAAAGGGCCATTTACCTGGGGTAGCGACTCCTAGCTTCCCGGTCTATGCTCATGTATGACTGCGACTGACTCTATAGTTAATATGGTGCTGTTTAAAATTTAGTGGCTCATTGGCCGTAGTAACTACGTTTTGTTAAAATCAATCAAAATTTTCGTTTTACTTATAACAAGGGGCGAGCAGGGCCGTACCCAGGATTTGGCGACAGAGGGGGGGGGGAACTGCCTGGTCTCGGCGAACCACAGTTTAATGAGGGGTCTTGGGGTTTCCCCCCAGCGAGGGGTCCAGGTCCAGGGGGCGAGCAGCCCCCGGGTGGGGGTCCAGGGGGCAAAGCCCCCGGAAAATTTTTGCACGTTTCACTTTATTTTGTCTTAAAGAAACGTTACCAAGATAATATTAAAACCTCTTTTTGAACACTCATTTTTTGTATTATTGTTAAAAAGCTAATATTGAAATAAGATTGAATATCAATAAAAAAAACAACTAAGCAAACAGTTTTAGAACACTAGCTTCAGCACTAGGGGCTTTAGTTCCAAAATTTTTATAAAAAATTTTGCCTGCTACCACATGCTAAAAAAACGTGGTTGGGTGCAAATTAAGCAAAATAAAGAAAATTAAGCCTTTAATTGTCATGATCGTTACATGCATATTTAATAATTTAAAATATAAAACAAAAAAATTCACTAATTATTTTTTTAGAAACTTTTTTATTGGTTTTTTCTGGGGAAATTAGTTGCAATTTAGTAAGTTTTTCAAATGTGTTAACAGACCTGTGCACGGTCTGGAAATGCCCCCCCCCCCCGTTTTATTGCCCCTCCCCCCCTTCCGCCCAAAAATTAAAAAATTATCCTAAAATTATGTCGCCATTTTTGACCTATTATGACGCCATCATCGCAAATTTTTTGCAGTATAAAGCCTATTTTAATGTATTTTAAGCCTATTTAGACCTATTTAGACCTATTTTTACCTTATTTTTGCTTTTTTTATTCTTTTTTTCCCTTTGTCCTTCTTTTTTTCTCTTTTTTTTCTTTCCCCCTGCTTGCCCCCCCGTTTCAAAAAAGTTGCCCCCCCCGTCCCCCCCCCATTTTGGAATTGCTCCCCCCCCGTTTTAACCCCCGGGGGGGGCCGTGCCCAGGGCTGTGTTAATTACTTAATTAGTTTCCAAAATTTTTAATCATCAAGATATTAAGCACTTAAACATTATTATCATAATTTACTTAAAACAAACCCAGCTAGGTATTATTAATTTTACCATAATTATTAAAAATGTTAATACAAAGAAAAAATGCTGAGTGTGAGACAAAAAGCGCTTGACTTGACACCAATATGTCGTCGTTACTACGGTAAAATGAGCCACAATCATTATAAAATACACGTGACCAGTGGCGTAGCCAGGATCACATTTCGGGGGGGGGGCGGTCTGGGGGGGAGAAAGTGCCACAAAAGCGGCGCGTAGCGCCGCCGCCTGCGCCGCGTAGCGGCGTTAGTCGACGCAAAGCGTCGATCGGAGGGCGGGGGGGTCTGGGGGTGTCCCTCCAGCCGCCGGTGGCAAATTTTTTTAATATGCACTAAAAACTGCTTAAAAATCGTCTCCTGGTGTTTGCGTGAACATACATTTTACTTTTGATTTTTTATCTAATTTCTGCACAATTATGTCTGATCTTCAAAATTATCAGTCGAATGAAATTGTATATAACACAACTATCTATTTTCTGATGGCTTTAAATTTTGCGAATGAAATGAGTATGGTGTAAGTTCTAATAACAAAAAGTATTACTAATAATATTAATTTTACTGTATATATATAAATCTGACCTTCCCTGACCTTTATAAAAATTTTTATATTGATTAATTTCTGATTTTAGAATGCACTAAGATTTGTATTAAATTTTTATAACTCAATATTTGAAAAGTAACAAAAAATCTATACAAACTGCCACGCTTCATCATGGGGGGAGGTGGAAAGGCAGATACACCCACAAGTGTAAAAATCGTTGTTAAGGGGTTTAAAACAACCATTATCAAACCTACATATCTTATAATATAAGAATTTTAACATCTATATAGTATTGCCATTCAATATCTGAGGCAAGGGCACATGCCTTAGCTATGTATTCAATGGTACAATCCATCGAAATTAAAAAAACTAACAAAATGATTAATGTACACTTCCCGCGAAGCGGGAAAAATTTTAGTTTTTGGGTATTTTTATGCTTTTGGAACGCATCAGAAATGTTTCTGAATTTATATATAAAGGAAAAAAATTTTCTCCCAAAATTCAAAAAACGTAAGCGTCCCTCCCCCCTTACGAAAAAATCCGGCTTCGCCGGATTTCGGAGGGGGGGGGGCGGTCGCCCCCCCCACTGCACGTGACTGTGACTGTAGTTAATAAGGTCCTGTCAGGGACGTACCCAGAGTTTCATTTGGGGGGGGGGGCGGATTGTAGTACAAAAAAAATTTCGGGGAGGGGGGGGGGGGGGGGGCTCCGCCGAAAAAAATTTGAATCCCTCCGAAAAAAATTTCGGGGGGATTCAAAAATAAACCACCCCCCCAAAATTTCAGGGGGGGGTGGTTTATTTTCGAAAACGTAAAAAAAGCAGTGATAAACGTAGATACAGCTGTATAATACACTGTTTTTGGCCTAATAACCTATTATCAAATGTTTTTAGCGATAAAAGCATGTTTTCTTATTTAAAAATTACATTAGCACACATTTACAGAGCCTGGATTTCACAAAAAAGAATTTAGAGACCTTTCAGGTCAGACCCCTTGGCAACACCCACATTGTAAACCACAGCACATGAGCAGCATCTCGACTCCATGTTATTTAGGGTACCTACCTACTTATATGAAAAAAAAAAAATCCGAGCCAATGCTATAGGCGGCTGGAAAATTTAGGAAGGGGGAGGTACATAAATCAACCAATATGATTGTTTGTTTTGCTTTCTGTGTAGCACTTATTACTTATAAAAAATATTGTACGAACTATGAAATATTATTAGCATTAGGCAAGATAAATAGCGA
>JASAMX010031020.1:0-14489 GCA_030248175.1 Microlaimidae sp. YZB2_3 | reverse complement strand
GGTAAACACTTCCCTAGATTTTTGAACGTGTTCATCTATGGGTCCACCCCCCTGGCCTCGAAATTTTGGGCCCCCCTAGACAAAAATCCAGGGCCCCCCTCCCCCCAAATTTCCGAATTTTTTACCCTCAACCCCCTCTAGAATTTGAAATCCGACACCCCCCTCGGGAAAATTTAAGGTACTTTTTTATACTAAATTTTCTTCCAAAAACGTGAATTTTTAATACATATTCATGTTTTTACACCCTTTTTACACTAGAATTGCTTTTTATTCAATAAAATGTAGTATTATCCTATAAAAAGAACAATTATTAAAGTTATTATGGTTTAAAACTGTTTTGCTTTAGACACCGGACCCCACCTGACCCCCATCTGGATTTCAAAATTTCGCACCCCAGGTCGACCCCCCGTAAAAAGCTAGGAGGGGGGTCCGGACCCCCCTGGGACCCCTCTCCTAGAATTCAAAATTTGATTTACCCCGGTTAACCACCCCCCCCCTCCTAGCTTCCTAGACCGTTCTCACCTGTGCCTATGGGTCCAATGTCCGAAGCAAAATACTTTTAAACCATTAAAAGTTTATATTAATAAATTTTTTTTATATGATAATACCAAATTTTATTGAATAAAAAGCGATATTCTGGTATAAAAAGGGTGTAAAAACATAAATTTGTGTTAAAAATTAACGTTTTTGGAAAAAAATTTAGTATAATAAAGGTACTTAAAATTTTCTCGAGGAGGGAGGGGTGGCGGGTGGGGTCAAATTTTAAATTCTAGAGGCGGTCAGGGGTATAGGTGGGCAGCCTCTGGAATTGGGGGGGAACCCGACCCCCAAATTTGTGGGGTGTCCCGAAATTTTTTTTGGGGTATGCACCAAATACCCCATTTTTAGCGTTTTTAGTATTGGGACCATAGATGAACAAGGGGGTAGGGTCAGAGTGGGGTTCACCCCCCTAGCCTCGAAATTTTGGAGGCCCCCGCCCCCCCCCCAAGAAAAAAATCCAGGGGGGGGGCCTCAATATTTAAAATTTTTTACCCAAGTACTTTTTTTTACTAAATTTTATTGCAAAAACGTAAATTTTTAACACAAATTTATGTTTTTACACCCTTTTTATACCTAAATATAGCTTTTTATTCAATAAAATGTAGTATTATCTTATAAAAAACTTTTATTAAATATTTAATGGTTTAAAATAAAAGTATTTTGTTTTGGACATCGGACCCCACTCCCCACCTCACCCCCCTCTAGGTTTTTAAATCTTCTACCCCGAGTCGACGCCCCCCCCCTGAAAAATTCAGGGGCCCCCCCTCGCCCCCCTCCCAAAGCTCGAGAGTGGCCCGGCTTGACCTCCTAGCGAGACTGACCCCCCTTTCCTCCCTCCCGACCAATTTAGAAGTATAATTTTGTATTTAATGTCAAAAACACGGTTTTTTTAGTGAAAAACAGTGTTTAAATACACTTTTTAGCTCCAAATAGGCTGTTTTAGTGAAAACTTAATATTCAATATAAATATAAATATATAAATAAATATAAATAAAATTCAATATTAGCCTTAAAAACACTTAAATTATTGATTTAAAAAAACTTTGTTAAAAAATTGAACCCCCCTGACCCCCTCCTAAATTTGAAATCTCGCACCCGGGGTCGACCCCCCTAAAAAATCCAGAGGGGTCCGGACCCCCCTCCTAAAAAACTTTGGCCTTTCACCTGGGGTGGACCCCCCTAGCGGAACTGAACAAGAACATTTATAGGGGCAAAATTTTGAGGCTAGAGGGGTGGACCAACCCTACCCCTCTTGTTCATCTATGATTTTTTCACATTTATATCTTGATATTTCAGTGGAGCTTTTTGCGTGTACATTGGTCCTTAAGTAATTTGCGGAGAGAATTTTCGGCGAACGACACTCGTTATAAATCCCCGTATATTGTACTTTTTGACGCTACAAACCCAAATGGTAAGCTGTATTGCAGAAATTTTTATTATTTTAAAGAATTTTAAACCTTTAACAAACTGTAAAATTCAATTATTTTAAAAATACACTGATTGGGATCCATATAATTTAGCTTGTCTAAAATTTTTCACATTTTTGGCTTCTTAATCCTTACCCAATAACAAGGTAACTTACTTATCTTGCTTTTTTAGTCCTTACCCATTAACAAGGTATTACTAGCATAGACGGTTAGCCCCAGGTTTTAAAAGGTTGGAGTGTTGTTGACCTCTATTTTTTTGGGGGAGTGTCTCAAAAAAATTTTGGGGGTATACCCCATTTTTACCGTTTTTAGTGCTGGGACCCCCAAATTTTAAGCTTTCGAGCGAGACTCGATAAAATGACCCAAAAAGACTCGATAAAATGACCATCGAGAAATGATGTTCTGGTAAAATGACCATCAGGTAATTTGACTTGCAGACTGATTGACCATCAATTAATGCAGCTTGATTTTTAGGTCTCGCTTAGGCAAAATAGACATGACCGAAGGTCATTTATTAGAAAGTCATATGTGAAAGGAATTTTTACGCTGATTAAATTACGTTTAAAATTTTAGGTGGTTGTACGTGTTCGACCGAAGTACCCCCCTAACTACCCTCAGGCCCCAAATATTAGTTTCGAGGTTTTGGGGGTGGGTGGGGAGTAAAACTTTGCAACTCCCGCTCCCTGCCCATCTATGATCCGAGTTTTATTTTTTAAAGGCGATATTTTTATTATAGTTTTTATGTTTTTCTTGAAAAGGGTGGTTCGTTGTGATATTTCTTTTTGTTTTGATTATGATTTCTAATTATGATCGCATGTCAGACGCGAAATGTAAACGACATCTGGATGTTCCATGAAACATTAGCAATGCAATTAACATTGAGCCCGAGTGGTCCGCGTTCTGCGTTTTTAACGTAATTTTTTCATCCAAAAAATTTAAAAGAACAAAGAAAAGCAAATTCTGGATTTTAAAACATTCGTCAGTTTCAGGAAAGAAGCGTTTTAACTCGTGTTTTTAAAACAGAAAGGAGAACGTCGTTTTTATCTGACGTTTTTCATTTTTTTGAAGTTTTAAAAACGCCAATTTTGGCTCTTAAGATTTTGTTGCATTTTCTTTGTTTTTTATTTGTGAAAATAAAAAAAAATACTAACCAAACCGACTGCAGTAAAATTCAAAACATGATTATTTATATATATTATATATATTTTGCCTCTATAATTTTAAAGTAGGTTCAAACGTGAAACTTTATGATATGATACTGATTAAAGTAGTACAGACGTGTGCACTGTCCCCCCGGGAGTTTTATTGGGGGGCAATTCCAAAAGAGGGGGCAAGCAAGGGAGAGAGAAAAAAAGGACAAAAAAAGAAAAAGAAGGAACAAAGGAAAAAAAGGACAAAAAAGCGAAAATAAGGTTTAAAAAAATAGGTCTAAAATGGCTTAAAATGCATTGAAATAGGCTAAAAACTGAAAGAATTTCGCGGTGATGGCATGATTATAAGTCAAAAATGGCGCCATAATTTTTGGGTACTTTTTCATTTTTGGGCCGGGCGGGGGGCAATTCCTCCAATAAAGCGGGGGGGGGGGGCATTTCCAGACCGTGCACAGGTCTGGTAGTACGTTATCATTTTTTTTGCAATAAATAAAAATTCCATCAATGAAATCCATTTTTATTATTATTTAGGGGCGTCAAGCTCTAAAAACAGCGTGGCTTCCGCTCTTTTGCGAGCAAACCAAAAGGATTTTCCGTTTCCAGGTGATGTGACCACAGCTCACCACTATTACGTGTCCAAAGTAAGGTTTTTCGATGTTTGTACTGTTGGGAAATTACTGAATAAACTATAATATAGCTTATTACAGCTGCAGACAAACGTTTGAACAGCGTTTTTTTGCGTCATATAGGCATCACCGACGCCTTAGATTTTTTTGGGATGTCCATGCGCATGCCCTACACAACATTTGGGTCGCCATAAATACTACATCGTAGTCGCTAAGGAAGTTTGAAGGTGACAATTTTACAAAAATCTCTTCAAATCTTTTTACCTGCGGTTTTACGTTTTGATGTGGGTTTTTTGTTGGTGTCCGAAAGAAATACATTCTGGGTAATATCTTCGCAAAGAATCTCTTTTACAATAATAGTTTGGCAAAAATACATTCCAGTAAAATATCTTCGGAAAAAATAACTTTTCGCCGTGCGTCGCGGAAGATATTATGCTGTAAGGTATTCTTTCCTTCTTTCCGCCCTTCTAACGCTCAACGTTGGATGAATAAACAGACGGGTGAAACGCGCAGCAGAATGGAAATAAACAAATCTTATAATTTAAAACATTACTTACAAAATAGTGATAATAAAAATATTTAGCATTTTTTAAAGGAATCATTATTTAATAATTTATCCAGAACTGTGCACTGCCCCCCAAGGGTTTATTATAAGGGGGACAATTCCAAAACGGGGGCAACTTTTTTTGAAACGGGAGGGGGGAGGGGCAACATAGACCACACCCTGCTCCACCCCCTTTCTCACCTATCAGCATAGGTGAGAACGGTCGGGGAAGCTGGGGGGATGGTTACCCGGGGTAAATCGAATTTTGAATTCTAGGAGGGGTCCCAGGGGGGTCCGGACCCCCCCTAGCTTTTTAGGGGGGTCGACCCGGGGTGCGAAATTTTGAAATCTAGATGGGGGTCAGGTGGGGTCCGGTGTCCAAAGCAAAACAGTTTTAAACCATAATAACTTTAATAATTGTTCTTTTTATAGGATAATACTACATTTTATTGAATAAAAAACCATATTCGTGTATAAAAAAGGTGTAAAAGCATGACTATGTAATGAAAATTCACGTTTTTGGAAAAAAATTTAGTATAAAAAAGGTACCTGAAATTTTCCCGAGGGGGGAGGGGGGGTCAGATTTCAAAATCTATAGGGGGTCAGGGGTAAAAAATTTGGAAATTTTGGGGGAGGGTGGGGGAGCCCCTAGATTTTTGTCTAGGGGGGGGGGGGTCCCAAAATTTCGAGGCTAGGGGGGGTGGACCCCACCCTGCCCCCCTCCTTTCTCACCTTTCACCTATACCTATCAGCAAGCAGGGGAGAAAAAAAACCAGAAAAAAAGGAGAAAAAGGAGACAAAAAAAGCGAATGTAAGATAGAAATAGGTCTAAAAGGGCTTAAAATGCATTTAAATATACTGAAACTGCAAAAATTTCGCGATGATGGCGTCATAATAAGTCAAAAATAGCGCCATAAATTTTTGGGTACTTTTTCATTTTTGGGCGGGGGCGGGCAAAACTTCCAATAAAGCGGGTGGGGGGCATTTCCAGACCGTGCACAGGTCTGTGTATCATAATACAATTTAGTTTTATTTTTAGTTTTTGCTTAGGCTTAGGAAAATTTAATTTAATAAAACTAAGTTATGATTAATTTTTAAAGCGTTTTAAACTACCTAAGAATAGTTTTATACTGATTTTTCAAAACCATAAAGTTTGGTGCAGTGGAATAGAAATAAACAAATCGTATTATTTAAATGTTTAGTGCATTTTAAAATGCTTTAGCTGTGTCCTGCATTATGCGAAATTATAAATAAACTAAACTAAAAACATTACAAACTACTATTGATACCAAAAATCTGATTTTTAAAAGAAAACATTATTAAAAAAATGTATCACAATACAATTTAACTTGATTTTAAGGTTTTGCTTAAGCTCAAAAAAATAAATTTAATTAAAACTAAGTTTTAATTTTCTTTTAAAGCTTTTAGACTTGTATGATTTTAATTTGTCCATAAGCGAGTAATTCTACTTTTAGAATTCAACGGACCAGCTATGGGTGTAGCCAGAAAAGTCTAGTGGGTCTAGACCATACATGGGCACGGGGGTGGGTTAACTCCCCCCCAAATTCTGAGAAGGTGGTTTAATCCCCCCCACTCAGAATTGGGGGGGGAGAAAAAGTTAACCCCCCCAATTTTGGAAAAATGAAGAAAAAAATGTCTTTAAATTGACTTCTAACTACTTTCAAACTTAAGTTTTGAGGTCAAAATGAATGTTTTAAGCAATAAAAAGCTCAAAAATGCAATAAAAAGGGCTTTTTGACCTAAAATTAGCGTTTTTTTACCTATTTTTTCTTCAAAATCGAAAAACGATATGGGTAAAATGCACTCCAGAAAAAAAAACGATATGGGTATTTTGCGTTTCTCGGATTTTAACCCCCCCCCTAATTTGGGGTTTAACCCCCCCCCCCACTCCGGACCAACTTGCCCATGTATGGTCTAGACCCCCCTCCTTTTGGGTTGGCAAAAGAAAAAATTTGGGTCTAAAATAAAATTGTTTGTAAAAATTTTTTTTATGGTTGAATAATAGGAAAATAATTAAGTATGTGACATAAACAAGGTAATAAACACTTAATAACAAATTTTTAACCCTTTTATAACGTTTAGGATTTGGAGCTCCCCTTTCGGAAATTTTGTTCAGAGTTCGTTGGACCCCTCCCCTTTCTGAAATCCTGGCTACGTCCATGGTACCAGCGTACTTAGTAATTTAGCAGACCTGTGAACGGTCTAGAAATGCCCCTCCCGCTTTATTAGAGGATTTGCTCCCCCTCCCCCGCCAAAAAATAAAAAAGTACCCTAGAATTATAAAGCCATTTTGGATCTATGATGACGCCATCATCGCGAATTTTTTGCAGTTTTTAGCCTAGTTTAGCCAAAAATATATAATATACCGAAAAATGTGCAACTCCTATATAAAAAAGTGCGGAAACGTATGCCATTATAATGAGCCTCTCCATTTAAATGACACTCTCCACTATAATGGCATAGTAGCTATTTTAATTCGGCGAGTTAAAATGGAGAGGAAGCTATTATAATAGCCATTTATTGACTTAATTTCACTTCATATATACTCACAAGTGTAATACTGCCCGGACCGCACGAGTTTTCCCGTGTTGGTTTAATTCTGTCCGACACGGTAAAACTCATGCGGCCCGGACAGTAATACACTTGTGAGTATCTATGAAGTGAAATTAAGTCAATAAATGGCTATTATAATAGCTTCCTCTCCATTTTAACTCGCCGAATTAAAATGGCTACTATGCCATTATAGTGGAGAGTGTCATTTAAATGGAGAGGCTCATTATAATGGCCTACGTTTCCGCACTTTTTTATATAGGAGTTGCACATTTTTCGGTATATTATATATTTTTGGTTTAGCCCAATGTATTTTAAGCCATTTTAGACCTATTTTTACCTTATTTTCGCTTTTTTTGTCCCTTTTTTTCCTTTTCCCTTCTTTTTTTCTCTTTTTTCCTCCTTTTTTTCAATCTCCCTTGCTTGCCCTCCCCGTTTTATTGCCCCCTCCCCGTTTCAAAAAATTGCCCCCGTTTTGGAATTGCCCCCTCCCCCAATAAAACCCGGGGGCAGTGCACTGGTCTGATTTAGTGTAATAAATTTAACAGAGTATTAATTTATAAAGCATAGTGTAGCAATTTAGCACAATTCTACATCGATACTTTTTGGAAATTTGTAAAAAAACTTAAAATGACGGATCAACGCTGATTTTTTATGTAAAAGACATTATTATTCAAAACATTATTATTTTGGAAATATTTAGATTAAATCAAATCAAAACTTTGTTTTCGGTTTTTAAATTCGCAATAGTTGGCAATGTTTTAAGTTATAAGATTGCTTTATTTTAATTTCGCTGCGCGTCTCACTCTTTGTTTTATTTCTTGAAGAACAGATAAAATAACTTTTAGCATAATAACGCACAGCGAGAAGTTATTTTTTCTGAAGATATTTTACTAGAATGTATTAAAGTTATTATTGCAGAAGAGATTCCTTGCGAAGATATTATGCAGAATGTATTTTTTTCTAGCGCATTTTTGTTTGCTGTTATGCTGCACCAAAGTTGTACTTGTACTGTAAAAGATTCGAACTTTGTACTTCGCTTCTTTAAATTTTAATTGAAAGTAAGTAAAAAACAGCAAACATCATTTTTGGTAGATTATGATTATATTTTTATAACATGTCAAAAATACAATATTTCCTAATACTAGTAGTGGTTATTTTCTGCTGGAGCAAACTATTTTACATACAACTGATTAAACAACAAAGTGTTGCGTACATTGACAAGCAATCCTTGTATCACACTACACGCGTGCACATGAGAGTAATAGAATGTTTAAGCGTACTGTGTACCATCTTGCTTCATTTTATCTCATCATATCTCACCTCGTCTAACATAAAAAAATTTAATAAAAACCAAAAAATCTAACGTAGGTGTTTGAATACAGGTTTTTTTAAAAGTTTCTAAAATAAATTCATGTACTATCAAAACGAACCTTTATACCTTTAAACCTTTAAACCCTTAAATAAACCTTTAAACCTTTAAATATTCTAACCTTAAATAACCGGTAAACTCTTCTTACTTTTGCTTATAGCCCTTTTATTATATATTTTTTTTTATTTTTATTATTTCTATTGTTCTCTCTGTATTATTAAATATAACCTCACATCTAATCCCTAAAATCCTCTAATAGAGGTGGGGCTTTGACTAACATTCTACATCAACAACAGTGCTGATATAGGGTGGTAGGCGGTAATATGGAATATCCATGGCCGGCCCGCTTCAGCTTTAAAAAAAAAACGGTTTGCTATTAATATTGACATATTTCAATCTTTTATGTTGTTGTGAAACCTTAAATTGTTGTACAGTTGTCATAATCTATTTATTGTCTAAAATTTCTAAGTCTACAGTACGAATTTTTACTGGCTAAAATAGGTTATTTAGGTAAATAAATATATTTCTTTCAAAAAATCTTATTTTTGTTTTGACAATAAAATATAGATCAATTAGTTGGTAAGGAGGGAAGGGTCTATTCTAACCATAGTGAGAAAGGGGGGGGGGCAGGGGACAGGGTGAGGTCCACCCCCCCCCCTAGGATCGAAATTTTGGGACCACCCCCCTGAACGAAAATCTAGGGGCCCCTCTCCCCACAAATTTCCTAATTTTTTATCCCTGACCCCCCTCTAGATTTTGAAATCTGATCCCCCCTCCCCCCTCGGGAAAATTTTAGGTACCTTTTTTATACTAAATTTTCTTCCAAAAACGTGAATTTTCATCACATATTCATGCTTTTACACCTTTTTTATACATAGACCCCCCTAAAAAGCTAGGGGGGTCCGGACCCCCGTGGGACCCCCCTCCTAGAATTCAAAATTCGATTTACCCCAGGTAACCACCCCCCTAGCTTCACCGACCGTTGTCACCTATGATTCTAACATACCAGAGGAGCAGAGTGTCGAAATTGAGGGGAAGGCGCGATATTTTTTCTGGGGAGGGGGGATGCGCAATTTTGAGTCTAGGCAAAAAATTCCTTTTTATTAGTGGCTGGGTGGATTGGCGTAGCCAGAGAGGGGTCTAGACCGTTCGTTTGGGTGGGCACATAGAAAAATTTGGTGTTTGATCCCTTTTGGGTCACCAAAGATGATGAAAGTTGGGGGTCTAGAACGGCCATTTTTTAAAAATTTTCTTCAGCTTCACTCGACTCAGCGCTCGATTAATTGATCTCCACTTCCGAATTTGCTTTATTTTGTTTTGTAATCTTGGTAAGGCCACGCTGAACCCACCCTTATTCTTGATGTTTAATTGGTCTCCAATTCCAAATTTATGTTACTTGTTCAGACATGTGCACTGCCCCCCGGGGTTTAAACGGGAGGGGGGCAATTCCGAAATGGGGGGCACGCGCACGGGGAGGGGCAACTTTTTTGAAACGGGGGGGGGGGGGGGGGCAATAAAACGGGGGGGAAGCAGGGGGGAAAGAAAAAAGAGAGAAAAAAAAAGAAGGGAAAAGAGAAAAAAGGGACAAAAAAGCGAAAATAAGGTAAAAATAGGTCTGAAATGGCTTAAAATACATTGAAATAGGCTATAAACTGCAAAAAAATTGCGATGATGACGTGTTGGCGGCGTTCCCTCTTTTCTTCTTCTTTTCTCGTTTTTTTTTTTCCTTTTTGGTGGTGGTGTGGGGGGTTCAAATTTTAAATTTGTTTTTTATGTTTTTTTATACTAATGAAGTTTTAATATGTGTTTTAAAAAAAAATGCAAATAAACATCTATTTGATTTTGTTTAATTTTGTCAGTCCATCATAATTTTTATATTGAAAAAAAACAGACTACTCATAACATAATACGGACGCGGAAGGAATTGTAGGTTTTTTTGTTAAACAGATAAAAGTACTTTGAAATTTGTTTGCGACACAGTATTTCTTTTACATTTTGTTTTTTGAACCTGCAGCTCAAAATTTTTCTGTGATTTTCCAGTCTGAATATTTTTCTGCCTGTATTTGAAATATAAAACGTATTATCACATGTAGCACATTTGTCAGTATTGCCCAAAAAATGTTAAATTATTGTATATTGTATTGTATACTGTATTGAATATTTTTGAACAAGTGGCATAAGATGGTATTTTTTATTTGCAGGTGTTGTATGCATGGTTAATTCATATAATAAAAATATAAAAATTGCTGAAAAATTTTTTTTCATCTAAATATTATAAAAGATAACCAATCGAAAATTATTTTCAAATAAAACCCATAAAGGCGTTAATCTGCAAAATACGGCCTACTGAAAAAATAGTTTTGTTAAAAAAAAATCATATTTGCATTTTAGAAAAAAAAGTGATTTTCAGAATGAAAAAATTCGTCAAACTTTATTTTTGTCCGCAACAAACTTTTTTTGCAAACAGTAAGAAAAAACTCAATACGGTATAAAAATATAAAAACGCTTAAAGTAATAAATATAAATATTGTGCATCTTACCGCAGGAATAACAGCAAACAGAAATATATACACACCATTATTGTAAAAACAAATTAAATTGACATCATTCATTTAATATTTTCAGAAATAGACCAAAGTTTAATTTAAGCTTTTTGGTACCCTAGTACTAAATTATACTAACTTTTATTAAAAAATCTGTTCTGTAGAATTTTTTCTTTTGAAAAATGGTATATAATAAAAACAGCATTGGAAATAACCAAGCGGTATATTTGTTTACAACTCGTTAACCGTTGGGAATTAATTTTTGATGTAATACAATTCTTTCTCACTGTGATCTGATACATCGATTAGTATTAATTAAAAAAAAAAACAAAATAACAATACATCACAATTTAGTATACTGCATCTTTAAGTTCTTTTTGTTTACTGATTCACAGACAAAAAATTTTGTAACTTTCGAAATCCATAGGGTCGCCCTTTAGCAAAAATGCATTGTCCATCCAGCATAAAGATTTTTTTGTTATTTTTTTCAAACTTTTAAACATCTTTTTCAACTTCCCGAGCTATAAGCTTTCCAATAGTACCTCATTTTTATGATTCATCTTGATCCGTTTGGTAGGGATGAGTTAAGGAACAGACACAGTATCGTGTTTTCCTTTCTTCCAATATCGTGCTCAGGAGCTCCGGGTATTTAAAGCGAAAAAAGTTCAAAGGATTTGTAATATTTCTTTTTTTTTTAAATTTTAACCTAAATATTTGGGTTGATACATTATAACCTTTCGTAATTGTCCATATTTTGATAACTAAACTAGTGGATTTAGTTATAAAAATATGTTACAAAGCAAGGTTATTTTGTATCAAATCAACTATTTAGTTTCACTGGCTGGGAAACAATAGAGTGAGTGGAGTGAGTCTCAGACGCCTGCTGTGAAAATTGACGTCTGGCCACAGAGTCAGCACAACACACACCCCTTGATCTGAGCTATTCAATGGGCTGACTACACCACAGAAGAATGATTCCTTGTTACAATAAATCAACCTAAATGTGAATCATTATAATTATTATTGGCTGGTAAAAAATTCATCTAGGATTTGTGTTTGGATTCAAGGACAAAATTTAGGTGGGAATCAAACCAACAAATATAAATGCAGAATTAAAAATTCTTTCAAAAACCTCAATCCTAAAAATAATTTAAAAGAAGTGAAACTGTCTAAAATAAGCATAATATAATACACATTTTGGTGTAATATATTTTTTTCAGCGTGTCTGATTGTATAATTAAAAAGCAAAAAAAAACTTACAAAATTGCATACTGCATCTTTAAAGAAGCAGTATACTAATTCAAGGTGTATTTTTATTGGTGTTTAATTAATACTAATCGATGTATTAGGTCACACTAAAAAAATTGTTTTACATCAATAATTAATTCCCAACGGTTAAAGAGTTAATAACAAGAATACTGCTTGGTTTTTTCCAATGTTGTTTTTTATACACCATTTTTCAAATGAAAACAATAATTCTACAGAACAGATTTTAATAAAACTTAGTATAATTTATACTAGGGTACCAAAAAGCTTAAATTAAACTTTGGTCTATTTCTGAAAAGTATTAAATGAATAATGTCATTAATTTGTTTTTACAATAATGGTGTGTTAATTGGTGTGTTTCTTTGTTTGCTGTTATTCTGGTATTATTAGATAGCAATATTTATGTGTTGCTTTAAAAAAAAACAAAACACATATACAAAAGACATTTCACTTTTTAAAATTGTATATTTTGTAATTATAAAAATATTCTAATTTACACCATAAACCAAACATGATTTTTTGAATATGATGTTTTTAAAATGGCTTTATTCATTTAATACGTTTCAGAATTCAACTGACCAAATTGATTTGATTAAAATCAATTAGTATTACTTAAACACAATAAAAAATACATCCTCAATTAGTATACTGCATCTTTAAGCGTTTTTTTATATTTTTTTATACCATATTGAGTTTTTCTTACTGTTTGCAAAAAAAGTTTGTTGCGGACAAAAATAAAGTTTTGACAAATTTTTTTTCACTTTTTTCTGAAAATCACTTTTTTTTTCTAAAATGCAAATATGATTTTTTTTTTAATTTGAAAATACGAAACTATTTCTTTTTCAGTAGGCATTATTTTTTGCAGATTAAGCGCCAATAACATTCTTACTTTTTATGGGTTTATTTGAAAATAATTTTTGATCGGTTGTCTTTTATAATATTTAGATGAAAAAAAATTTTTTCACAATTTTTTATATTTTATTATATGAATTAACCACTGCATACGACACCTGCAAATAAAAAAGCGTCCGTATCTTATGCCACTTGTTCAAAAATATTCAATACAGTATACAATACAATATACAATAATTTAACATTTTTTTTGGTTTTCCGCGTACTGACAAATGTGCTACATGTGATACGTTTACTGTTCAAATACAGGCAGAAAAATATTCAGAAACTCTTGGAAAATCACAGAAAAATTTTGAGCTGCATGTTAGAAGGGGGATGCTTGAACCACTCAAAAAACAAAATGTAAAAGAAATATCTGTCGCAAAGACGAATTTCAAATTGCTTTGTGCTTTGACTTTGAAAAAAACCTAATTCTTCCACATACCAACTCTGATCCGGGGTATTATGTTATGAGTAGTCCGGTGTTTTTTTCAATGCTTATAAAAAATTATGATGCAAACTAACAAGAAATTAAACAAAATCAAATACAAATAAATTTGTCTGATGTTTATTTGCATTTTTTTTTAAAACACCATATTAAAACTCACTGAGTGTATATAAAAAAACATAAAAACAAATTTAGAATTTGTTACATAAAATTAATTGAAAACATGTAATAAGATTACAAAGACACTTCACATGAGTTACACTTCGCTTGAAAAGGTTAACTACCACTCCATTAATCTATGTTATTATGTGTTTCAGGCGCTCTGACTGGAACTTTTGAGTTTAAGTTCTTTGAAGTCCATTAATAGTTTAATCCGATGATATTCACACAAAAGGTGGAACTTTAAAATTTAAAAAAAAACAGTAATATTTTTCAGCTATAAAAGAAGAGAAGAAAAGAGGGAATTAAATAAAATTTTCAATTTACTAAATGAATTTACCTTTGTAACATCGGTTATAATTTTAATTATAAATGTATTGAAGTGTAAATTATAGTTAAGTCTACTGTATTCCGCTAGATGTATGTTTTTTCACTTTATTAACTTTAAAATGATTATTTTTTGGAATAAAATTATTGGGGTAAATAGTATGTGTTGCATCAAAATTCAAAATTTTCGCATTAAGCGTTTTATATTCTATTTTTCTCAGATATTTAAATTTTGTAGTTTTATACACTATTTTAGCTGTACAAGCAAGTTATTGGATTTTAACTTTTGTGCATACTCTAAACAGATCCCATCCCGTGAAAAAACATACACAATAAAAAATAGTGAATATATTATGTTGGGATTTTTGTAGACTAAGATTGTTCAAATCTTATTAAGAAAAATAAAATAAAAATAAAAATGCGGACAGAATAACTTAAAACATATTTTAAGATTTAATTAGATTAAAAATATTTAAATATTAAGAAACTTGTTGGAAATTAAAAAAAACAAGTTATTATTTATTATATTGTCTCATTATGTTGAATCTATTCTTGCGGAAAGCAAAAAAAAACATCCATCACAAATTTAGTTTGAAAGAAAGAAAGAAAGAAACTTTCTGTTGC
>JASAMX010031019.1:10000-23274 GCA_030248175.1 Microlaimidae sp. YZB2_3 | reverse complement strand
CTCAAAAATTTTAATTTTTTACTGTAAAATTATTTGTTTTAGGTAATTAATAGTTATATTTTAGAATTTAAGCACTTGTGTGAGTAGAAAAACTTGTTTTTTCACAAAGTTTTTTTGAATATAACAAAAAATTTCAATAATCAATTCTTTTAAACCGTAAATTATTATTTTATTAGTATACAATACGATTGTAAAAGGTAATGATTTTTGATTATTTTCAGTAAAAGTAAAGTACTTTTTAAAGATAAATAAGAGCAAAATAATTGTGATATTTTAATTTAAGTGAAAGTAAAATAAAAGTAAGTGATTTAAAATTTTATTTAAGTAAAGTAAAAAGTAAGACCTATTTTAAGTAAAAATAAGAGTAAAAGTATAATAAAAGTAATTTTGGAAACAGAGCAAAACGTCAATTTTTGGAGTTCCAGAGCTCTGTTGCAAAGTGTTTTGCTATTTTTATGCATAAATTTTCATTTTAATAAGTTTTGAATTCTAAGTAAACGGTGTTTAGCGGTTCGCGGCTTAAAAAACTTTCTTCTGAGACTCATTTTAGAATAGTCCATAGGAACTCTACTTGTTGAAATTAATTTTACTTAAATCAATTGAGTATTTGTAGAAAAAAATTCTGAGTAAGAACGTAGCAGTAGAAGTAAGTGAAATCTAACCCTTTGACATTTTATTTCTGTGCAAATCTGCAGAACCACGATTCGGTCATCGATCGTCAGAGCCCCGCCAAGTCTAACACACTGCAGCACTGAGGCAATATACCTTTCGGAAAATTTTGCAATTTGGAATGAAAAAAAATCCCAAAGGGGTAAAAGTCGAGTAAGAAAAAGAATAAAAATCGTCTTTTATTTGTTTAAATAAACTATGCTGTCTCGTTATTTGTCATCACGGCGGGGACGGCAAGGCTCCATAAATAAATAACAGCACGATGCTGTTTAACCACTGCTATAAAAGAGTGATTTAGCCAAATATTTTTCCTGTGGCTTGGGTAGCTCTGCAGAGCGTTCCCACAGTGAGAGTCTCGGCTGGTTTAAGCCCAGCTCCGGAGCTCGAATCTCAATTCTTAATTGGAAAGTGGGACCCCCAAAAGTCTACAGTAATATTTGCTTAATAATAAGTTTACACAATTTAAAAGCCGCTACAAAAATACTTTTAAAATTATAAATTTGTATTCTTGGGACCCGGGGTTCGCCGGTTGATTTGGCCTGGTAAATTGCTGGGGTAGGAAGGGCCGGGGGTAGAAAAAGTGCCGGAGGAGGTGGAGGCCGGGGCCGGCGCCCCAGTCGTACTCCATGAAACAACGTGCAACTTTAGCAAAGTGAAAACAATTTTCTGCCTATTTCTGATTTTCCCATTATACCTTGCCCTCCAAAAAAATAGTTAAAAAAATTATTTTATTGTAAAAAATATCTCTTGTCTTAGTATTTTCTTGTACCCTCTCAAAATTGTTATGTAGCATTTTTGTGATCTAGTGTCTATATGTTTTGCTTCGCTGACAAGGGCAACGAATAAACAGAGCCGCGGCTAAAGTTCAGGAGCGAATCAAGATATGTTCAAAACAGGGCTTCAAACGCAGGGGTGGAATAATGGTTAAACAAAACGGGCTTTGCCGGCAATATTAAATAAATAAGGCGCGCTTTTTTAGAAAAAAAAACGGGACGTGACGCATAATTACAACCTCTGTGTAATCGATTTTTGGAGCATCGTCCCAAAAAAAAACGTATATTGTTTTAACGACATGGCATAAAAGTTGGTAAAAATTTGTAACATTTAAGTGTAAACTTAAATTTTCTATTAATTACAGTCGCAACAAAAAAAGCTTTGCACTTTTCTAATCCAAAAAAAAAGGATTCGGTCGGTCGGTTAAATTTCCTTCAAACATTTAGTTAATTATTTAAAATGTCAATACCATGGGACCTTTTACTTTTAACTCGGGTCGGACGTCGAACGGGGTTCAAATTGTCGCCGTGGTTTTCATTATTACGTTTTGGTTTGTATAGTTGTCTGGTCCTACATCTTGGCGGTTAGTTACACAATCAAAGTTTTGTGCACTAAATGCTCACTAAAATTTCTATTCTCACTGAAGTCGAGAGATGTATTCTTAAATACAAAAAACTCACAAAAATCATGTATTTTTTCGTTTTATTTCATAATCGGCAAGAATAAATGCTTTAGGTCAATCTTAATTAAGAGCTCGGAAGTTGAAAGTTTTAAAATAAATTTTTAGAAATTGCGAATTTTGCTCAGCGCATTTTCAAATTGCACTCTTCCACTAAATTTCGTGAAATTCGCCATATTCAAGTACACTCTTAAGCCCGGTTCACGATGGCAATACCACCGGTGACTATCACCGAAAGAGTTGTGTTGAAACTGAAACTAAACATAGAGTGTCCACACTGTACGCCGTCGTGGTGAGGAGCTATCACCGCTGTTTCGTCGAATAAATAAATAAATAAATAAATAAATTTATTTTTGCCAAGTAAACATAAACAGGAAAAAGATACAAAAGAATGCATCACTGAACTTTGTATCAATCCTATATAAACACTAAAAGAAAACGAAAAACGACACAATAACCCACCAAAATAATGACTGAAGACGAACGGTAAATCTATAGTTGTCAGTAAGATTCCGGCAATTCACTGAGAAAAAAACAGCCCACACAACCAGCCTTAATCATACTATTTACCGTCGAAGTAAAAATAAAAATTAAAAAAAATAAAATTGTAGTAATATAACCATCTAGTTTAATTATAAAATAATTTTGCACCAAAATAACTCAGGGCAAATCTAAAAAACCACGTGTAGTCCTCACTATAAACCTAGACGCTCAACTCAACTCAACTCACTTGTCAACTTCTTGTTACTTATAGCTATCCTCGTAGGAAAAAAAGTCTAAGAGTGTGTGACCAACAAGAATCAGTAAAGAGGATTATAGTTTAACATAAACGCGAACATGCACTAGAAACACTAAAAAACATTGCGCTTTTAACACAAAAAACACACTAATATTTGGTAAAAAAAATCGAGGGGTTTTTGTGTGCCGAAATTTCGTTTTTTTTAATTACGTCTTTCAACACTTTGTGCTCGGGATCCCCGTCTCGAGTGAAAGTTTTAAAAATAAACGTAAAATTTAAATACGAGTTTTCCATCCAAACAAAAAACAAGTTTTCACGCAAAATAGAAAAAATTATCATGATAAAAATTGCTTGATTTTTAGGTTCTACTTAGAACAAAAATAAGATTAATTCTGCGAAATCTTTGAGCTCACAAAAATGTTTTTTTAACAGCACGTAAGGGCTGGTTCATACTTATGTAAAAACGTCCTTTGGACAAAGTCCAAAGGACAAACACAGCGTATAAACGTATGTAAAAACGTCCTTTGGACAAAGTCCAAAGGACAAACACAGCGTATAAACGTATGTAAAAACGTCCTTTGGACAAAGTCCAAAGGACAAACACAGCGTATAAACGTATGTAAAAACGTCCTTTGGACAAAGTCCAAAGGACAAACACAGCGTATAAACGTATGTAAAAACGTCCTTTGGACAAAGTCCAAAGGACAAACACAGCGTATAAACGTATGTAAAAACGTCCTTTGGACAAAGTCCAAAGGACAAACACAGCGTATAAACGTATGTAAAAACGTCCTTTGGACAAAGTCCAAAGGACAAACACAGCGTATAAACGTATGTAAAAACGTTTGTTCGTTGTTTGTTCTTTTGGGTTATCCGGGCAACTCCTATACTATGTATCCTCTTTTGGACATTTTGGCACCTCGTATACCTTGTATATGTATAACCGTCCTTTGGTGTTTGAGGGCACCTTGTATCGTAACGTTCGACAGTCTAGGTATATTTTTTGCAACGTATGTATATCCTTTGGACAAAGTCCACAATATATGTATAATGTATGTAAAAAAGCTTTGGTAATAAAAGCTTTTAAAGGACAAAAAATATTTGTAAATATGTAAAGTTCTTTTTGCAAAAGTCCAAAGGAATATTTGAAAATAAACGTATGTAAAGTTCCTTTAAGCAAAGTCCAAAAGACAACACATCATATAAACGTACTAAAAAGTTCTTTTATAGTATCAAAAGGGAAAACACAGCGTATAAACGTATGTAAAAACGTCCTTTGGACAAAGTTCCAAAGGACAAACACAGCGTATAAACGTATGTAAACACGTCCCCTTTTTTTTTATTTTTTTTCTTTTTTTTTTTTTATTTTTTGGACAAAGTCCAAAGGACAAACACATCTTAACACATTGTATAAACGTATGTAAACACGTCCTTTGGGGGAGCCTTTTGCAATAGCGTTGTTCCTCGGACAAGTCCAGGGACCCCTCACAGAACGTTGTAAAATTCTTTTGCAACAAAGTCCAAAGGGACAAACACAGCGTATAAATATATAACCTTCTTAGAGTTTTTAGGGAAGAAAAAAATATTTTAATAAACGTATGTAAAAACGTCCTTCTGACAAAGTCCAAAGGACAAACACAGCATATAAACGTATGTAAAAACGTCCTTTTTTCTTTTGGACAAAGTCCAAAGGACAAACACAGCGTATAAACATATGTAAAAACGTCCCTTGCTTTGTGTGTGTTCTTTTTTTTTTGGTCTGTTCTTTTTTTTTTTTTGTTCTTTTGGACAAAGTCCAAAGTACAAACACAGCGTATAAACGTATGTAAAAAAGTCCTTTGGACAAAGTCCAAAGAACAAACACAGCGTATAAACGTATGTAAAAACGTCCTTTGGACCCTCTTCTCTTATTTTTTAATTTTCTTTAAAAGTCCAAAGGACAAACATAACGTATAAAAAGTATGTAAAACGCCTTTTTGGGGATTTTTTAAGAAATAGCACATTCCTTATAAACGTATGTAAAAACGTCCTTTGTACAAAGTCCAAAGGACAAACACAGCGTATAGTGGATGTCTTCTTTTGGGGTGTGTGTTGTTCTTTGGTGGCGGTTGTGTTCCTTTTGTGGCGTTTGTTTTCCTTCGAGTTTAAACGTATGTAAAAATGTACTTTGGACTTTGTCCAAAGGACGTGTTAACATACGTTTATACAATGTGTTTGTCCTTTGGACTTTGTCCAAAGGTCGTGTTTACATATGTTTATAGGATGTGTTTGTCCTTTGGACTTTGTCCAAAGGACGTGTTTACATACGTTTATACAATGTGTTTGTCCATTGGACTTTGTCCAAAGGACGTTTTTACATACGTTTATAGGATGTGTGTTCTTTGGAATTTGTCCAAAGGTCGTTTTTACATACGTTTATACGATGTGTTTGTCCTTTGGACTGTATCCAAAGGACGTTTTAACATACGTTTATATGATGTGTTTGTCCTTTGGACTTTGCTTAAAGGAGTTTTACATACGTTTATACGATGTGTTTGTCCCTTGGACAAAGTCCAAAAGACGTTTTTACATACGTTTATACAATGTGTTTGTCTTTTGGACTCGTCCAAAGGACGTTTTTACATACGTTTATACGATGTGTTCGTCCTTTGGACTTTATCCAAAGGACGTGTTTACATACGTTTATATGATGTGTTTGTCCTTTGGACTTTGTCCAAAGGTCGTTTTTACATACGTTTATACGATGTGTTTGTCCTTTGGACTGTATCCAAAGGACTTTTTTACATACGTTTATATGATGTGTTTGTCCTTTGGACTTTGCTTAAAGGAGTTTTTACATACGTTTATACGATGTGTTTGTCCTTTGGACTTTATCCAAGGGACGTGTTTACATATGTTTATACAATGTGTTTGTCCTTTGGACTTTGTCCAAAGGAGTTTTTACATACGTTCATACGATGTGTATGTCCTTTGGACTTTGTCCAAAGGATATTTTTACATACGTTTATATAATGTGTGTGTCCTTTAGACTTTGTCCAAAGGACGTTTTTACATACGTTTATAGGATGTGTTTGTCCTCTGGACTTTGTCCAAAGGAGTTTTTACATACGTTCATACGATGTGTATGTCCTTTGGACTTTGTCCAAAGGATATTTTTACATACGTTTATATAATGTGTGTGTCCTTTAGACTTTGTCCAAAGGACGTTTTTACATACGCTTATACGATGTGTTTGTCCTTTGGACTTTGTCCAAAGGACGTGTTTACATACGTTTATACAATGTGTTATACGATGTGTTTGTCCTTTGGACTTTGTCCAAAGGTCGTGTTTACATATGTTTATAGGATGTGTTTGCCCTTTGGACTTTGTCCAAAGGACGTGTTTACATACGTTTATACAATGTGTTTGTCCATTGGACTTTGTCCAAAGGACGTTTTTACATACGTTTATAGGATGTGTGTTCTTTGGAATTTGTCCAAAGGACGGGTTGACATACGTTTATACAATGTGTTTGTCCTTTGGACTTTATCCAAAGGACGTGTTTACATACGTTTATATGATGTGTTTGTCCTTTGGACTTTGTCCAAAGGTCGTTTTTACATACGTTTATACGATGTGTTTGTCCTTTGGACTGTATCCAAAGGACTTTTTTACATACGTTTATATGATGTGTTTGTCCTTTGGACTTTGCTTAAAGGAGTTTTTACATACGTTTATACGATGTGTTTGTCCTTTGGACTTTATCCAAGGGACGTGTTTACATATGTTTATACAATGTGTTTGTCCTTTGGACTTTGTCCAAAGGATATTTTTACATACGTTTATATAATGTGTGTGTCCTTTAGACTTTGTCCAAAGGACGTTTTTACATACGCTTATACAATGTGTTTGTCCTTTGGACTTTGTCCAAAGGACGTGTTTACATACGTTTATACAATGTGTTATACGATGTGTTTGTCCTTTGGACTTTGTCCAAAGGTCGTGTTTACATATGTTTATAGGATGTGTTTGCCCTTTGGACTTTGTCCAAAGGACGTGTTTACATACGTTTATACAATGTGTTTGTCCATTGGACTTTGTCCAAAGGACGTTTTTACATACGTTTATAGGATGTGTGTTCTTTGGAATTTGTCCAAAGGACGGGTTGACATACGTTTATACAATGTGTTTGTCCTTTGGACTTTGTCCAAAGAACGTGTTTACATACGTTTATAGGATGTGTTTGTCCTTGGGACTTTGTCCAAAGGACGTGTTTACGTACGTTTATATGATATGTTTGTCCTATGGACTTTGTCCAAAAGACGTTTTTACATACGTTTATAGGATGTGTTTGTCCTCTGGACTTTGTCCAAAGGAGTTTTTACATACGTTCATACGATGTGTATGTCCTTTGGACTTTGCCCAAAGGAGTTTTTACATACGTTTATACGATGTGTTTGTCCTTTGGACTTTGTCCAAAGGACGTTTTTACATAAGTATGAACCAGCCTTTACGTGCTGTTAAAAAACATTTTTGTGACTCAAACCGCGGATTTAAAATCTTATTTTTGTTCTAAGTAAAACCTAAAAATCAAGCAATTTTTATCATGATAAATTTTCTATTTGCGTGAAAACTATTTTTTTGTTTGGATGAAAAACTCGTATTTAAATTTTACGTTTATTTTTAAAACTTCACTCCAAAAAACGGGTCATCCAAGCACAAAGTGTTGAAAGACGTAATTAAAAAAAACGAAATTTCCGCACACAAAACCCTGGATTTTTTTTACCAAATATTAGTGTGTTTTTTGTGTTAAAAGCGCAATGTTTTTTAGTGTTTCTATGCCATGTTCGCGTTTATGTTAAACTATAATATTCTTTACTGATTCTTGTTAGTTCACACGCTCTTAGACTTTTTTCCTACGAGATAGCTATCACCGGTGACAGAGTTGTGAATTGAACTGAGTAAGTGAGTTGAGTTGAGTTGAGTTTAAGTTGTGAGTTTTATAGTGACTTACGTGGTTTTTGCAATTTACCTGAGTTATTTCATGAGAATGTATTTTATAATGTGAACTAGATGGTTATATTCTACAATTTTATTTTTTTTAATTTTATTTTATTCAACAGTAAATTCAATAATTATGATTAAGGCTGGTTGTGTGGGCTGTTTTGTCAGTGGAGTCCGGAATCTTACTGACAATATAGTTTTACCGTTGGTCTTCATCATTTTTGGTGGGTTATTGCTGTGGTTTCGCTTTCTTTTTAGTGTTTATATAGATTGATACAAAGTTCAGTGATGTAACGTTTACATTCTTTTGTATCTTTCCTGTTTATGTGTTTACTTGACAAAATAAATTTATTTATTTATTTTATTTATTTTAATTCAACAAAACAGCGGTGATAGCTATCACCACGAGGCGGCATTATCACCTCAGTGTGGACACTTTCTATGTTTCACGTTCAACACAACTCTTTCGGTGATAGTTATCACCGGTGGTATTGCCACCTTGTGAACCGGGCTTAAGAGTGTCTTTGAATATGGCGAATTTCCACGAAATTTCGTGGAAATTTGCCATTTTGCAATTTGAAAATGCGCTGAGCAAAGAGAAATTCGCAATTTCTAAAAATTTATTTTTAAAACTCCGACTTCCGAGCTCTTAAAATTGAGTTGACCTAAAGCATTTATTCTTGCCAATTATAAAAAATAAAACAAAAAAATACATGATTTTTGTGAGTTTTTTGTATTTAAGAATACATACTCTCGACTTCAGTGAGAATAGAAATTTTAGTGACGTTTTTTAGTGCACAAAAGTTTTTTAATTGTGTAACTACTAACCGGCAAGATGTAGGACAATCACAACCGACATTTTGAAGAACGTCCTGCTCACATTCTCGATAGTATTCCAGACAATCTCCTAGAAAACCAAACGTAATAATGAAAACCACGACAAGAATTTGAACTAAACCCCATTACTTTAAAAAACATCCAACCCAAGTTAAAAGTAAAGGGTCCATGGGGAAAACCATATTGACATTTTAAAATTAGACTGATGGAAGGAAATTTAACCAACCAACCAAATCCTTTTTTTTTGAATTCAAAATCCCGATAAAAATCAAGGTCAACTGTTAAAGCTTTTTTTGTTGCGACTGTAATTAATAGAAAGATTTACCAGAACTGAATAGGTACCAGAAATTTACAGCTTAAATGTTACAAATTTTACCAACTTTTATGCCATGTCGTTAAAACAATATACGTTTTTGGGACAATATTCCGATAGTAAACCCACCAGAGGTTGTCAAAATATATGCGTCACGTGCCGTTTTTTCTTAAAAAAGCGCGCCTTTATTTATTTAATATTGCGGCAGCGCCCGCATTTGTTTAACCATATTCACCCCTGCATTTTGAAGCCCTGTTTTTTAAACACTTTGATTCGCTCCTGAACTTTAGCGCCGCTGCTTATTCCATTATCATTTTCACGAAGCAAAACATATAACTGCTAATCACAAATACTACATAACAATTTTGAGGGTGCTTAAAATACTGACAAGAGATATTTTTTACAATAAAATCATTTCTGTTTTAGCTATTTCTGGAGCATACTAGTTAATGGGAAAATCAGAAATCACAGAAAATTGTTTCACTTTGCTAAAGTTGCACGTTGTTTCCATGAGTATACAACTAGCAATCGACTGGGGCGCCGGCCCCGGCCTCGCCGCGGCTTGCTCCGGCACTTTTTTTCTACCCCGGCCCTTCTACCCCAGCAATTTACCAGCCAAATCAACCAGGGCGAACCGGGGTAAGGATCCCCAAGAATACAAATTTATAATTTTAAAAGTATTTTTGTAGCGGCTTTTGATTTTGTAAACTTATTATTTAGCAAATATTACTGTAGACTTTTCAAGATCCACTTTTCCAATTAAATTGAAAAATTGGGGCTCGGAGCTGGGCTTGAACCAGCGACCCTTCCCTCACTGTGGGAACGCTCTGCCACTGAGCTACCCAAGCCACAGGAATATTTGGCTAAATCACTCTTTTATAGCAGTGGTTAAACAGCATCGTGCTGTTATTTTTTATTGTTTATTTATGCGACCTGCCGTCCGGCCGGTTGATAACACAAATAACAAGACAGCATAGTTTATTTAAACAAATAAAAGTAACGAATTTTTTATTACTTTTACTTTTACTCGACTTTTACCCCTTTGGGATTTTTTCGTCCAAAATCCACTGCAAAATTGCAAAAGGTATATTGCCTCAGTGCTGCAGTGTGTTAAACTCAGCGGCTCTTGACGATCGATGACGAAGTTTAACATTAAGCAGCAGTGGTGTGGAATCCTTTCTGCAGATTTGCAGCGGATAGAATGTCAAAGGGTTAAATTTCACTTACTTCTACTTGTACTCTTACTCGGATTTTTTTCTACAAATACTCAAATTGATTTAAGTAAAATTAGAGTAATTTCAACAAGTAGATTTCCTATGGACTTGTTGTAAAATGAGTCTCAGAAGAAAGTTTTTTAAGCCGCGAACACGCTAAACACCGTTTACTTAGAATTCAAAACTTATTAAAATGAAAATTTATGCATAAAAATAGCAAAACACTTTGCAACAGAGCTCTGGAACTCCAAAAATTGACGTTTTGCTCTGTTGCAAAATTACTTTTATTATACTTTTACTCTTATTTTAACTTAAAAAATAGGTCTTACTTTTACTTTACTTAAATAAAATTTCAACCGTTACTTTTATTTTTACTTCACTTAAATTAAAATATCACAAATTATTTTTGCTCTTATTTTACTTTTAAAATTACTTTTACTTTTACTGAAAATAATCAAAAATCATTACTTTTTACAATAGTACTGTATACTAAATAAAATAATAATTTACGGTTTAAAAGAATTGAATTATTGAAATAAATTTTTTGTTCTGCTCAAAAAAACTTTGTGCATTAAAAAAACAAGTTTTTCTACTCACACAAGTGCTTAAATTCTAAAATATAACTATTAATTACCTAAAACAAATAATTTACAGTAAAAAATTAAAATTTTTGAAAAAAACGACCAAAACTACAATTTCTGCGAAATTTTTAACCTGCCCCCACCCCGAACAGAGCAAAATTTTCTACCCCGCCCCCGGCCCTGGCCCCAGCATCAGACCCGGTCAATTTCTAGACAAGGAAATTTAAATAAATTCTGGACCAAAATTTTGCTGCAAAAATGACATGTGCGTTTGTATAGGTGCCACTTTTCTAGCGAATTTTAATTATTTGCAACTGTCCTTCCTTGCAAAAAACTAAAATTTTAATTTTAGTTTTTTGCAATAACAAATGCCACTTTCTTTGCGCTAAATATTGATTTTTTATTGCAATTTTTTTACTAAACTAAAAAAAGGTTGCGCATGCCCGACATTTTTAAAAAATTTTGGTCAGATATTAAGTTACATTTTCTTGTGGTTTTTTGTTTAAATTATCCTATTATATGTTTCTTATTATTATTTACACACACAAAAAAATTCATCTTCAAAATCTTACTTTTTACAAAACCGCAATTTGTTTGATTTTTTGAAGGAATCCTTGGATCAGCACAACCACAATTTTTTATCATTGTCTTCTATAATTAAAAAAGATTAAACTTATAAAAAATTGTTAAATTAAATTAGTTACTTAATGTTTTGATCACGCTGGGCATCAAATTGCACAATAGCAATAGTTGTAATAAATGAAAGGTGTACTGGTACTGGAATCTAAGGTGCGCTTTAATTAAAATATTTAAATCCAATTCTTAAACAAAGAATATCAAATTGCAAAAACAACTTTTATTTATACAGATTTATTATTATAAATTTAAATTATAGTACCTGGAAACAGCTACGTAAACATCCTTCTGTGGTAAAAGTTCCGTCGTAAAAATATTCTGAATCAGGTTCATTCTTACAAGTACCGTAAGGGCTGGACAGACGTGAAATTAAAGTCTAAAGCACTTTCAGACTACAAAACAAAAGAGAAATTTGTTGCTATTGAAATAAAATAATTTAGCTAAAACAAAAGATACACTTAAAAAAAATAATCACTATAATTATATCAGTATCACACATAGCTAATTTTTTATTTGAATGGTTTACGTTAGATTGGAAACCACACTAACCCGTGAATAAATTCTAAATTACACAATTAAAATTACAAAAGAAGAGAGGAATTGTAACTATTTTAACAAACTATTTTGGTAAAATCAACGAAATATCACAAAAAAGCATATCATTCAATATATCAGTGACACACAATAAAAACAAATGTAATTTTTCTATTTTATTGAAGTTTTTGTGGTTGAGAATCATTTTTGTTTGTAATAAGTAATTATTTTTATTATGCTCTCTTAAAAAAATTAATTAATTTAACCTGGAACTTAGTAGGTTTCTAGGAATTTTTTAACGGGAAAGGATCCGCTCACTTTATTATTAACTTATACAATTTTTTAAACTAATTAGATGCCTATTAAAAAATTAGTGGAATTCTTGTCTTTCGATATTATTAGTAATTTTTAATAAATTTATTTTATTTATTTAATTAATTTTATAAAATCTCTCCTCGGCCAAACACTTTTTCATATTTTTACTTGCTTAACCATTTTAACAGTAAAAAAAGTGATTTATGGTTAATTTCAAAATGATGTAGGTTGTTTTAATTAAAAGACAAAACATTTCTTACCTCTGTCTGCCCTCCCTCAATTTGTTTTGTAAATGAAAGTGCAGATTTTACACTTTTTATAAAAATAAATAAAATGTTGAAAAACTCAAACTCCCCAGCAGAAAATTTAAACACTTCAAACTAGGAATCTAAAGTTAGTGTACATAAGCAATTTCTTCCATCTTAATTCCATAAAAATCAACAGCACTTTTGGAGTTTTTTAAAAACGTAATTATAATTTTATTCAAAAAATTTGGAAGAGTTTACCATAGTATTTAAACAAAATATCCATATAAAATTGTTATATTTAGAACAAAAGCGGAGCAAACAACGCATGGTAAACTTCTAAAGGTTGAAAGATTTCGAATTCATTTATATATAAGATTTGATTTTTTTTATCTTTTAATGTATTTATGGTCAAACTAATAATAAAACTAGTGGTAAAACTAATTATAAAATAAAAAGCCGCCGCACGAGATAAAATTGTATGTTTAATATGTTTAATTTTACGACTTTTTTTGTTAAATCATTCACTAATATTGTAAAAACACCGTGGCTTACTTACTTAGTTCGTCGATTTTGTTAAAATATGATTTGCGATTTTTGTTTTTCATGTATTTTTTGGGGCCACTTTGTAGGGGGTTTTCTAAACTTTTCTTTCAGTGTACAACTGCATAATACAGATGCTAATTTAATTTCCTATAGCCCAAATACTTCACACTATTCCTGATTTTTTCTGTCTAAACATACGCCGAAGGCG
>JASAMX010031019.1:0-5000 GCA_030248175.1 Microlaimidae sp. YZB2_3 | reverse complement strand
TTATCTAATTATAATATTCTAGTTATTTAAGCGGTTTTGAAATAAATTGTTTATGGAATTTTTAGCAGTGAGCTTATAAGTTATAAGCTTATAAGTTTTGTGATGAAACTTTTCACTATAATGTAAATGCTGTAGTTTTTGGTCAATTTTAAAATAGAGGGTTTTTAAAGTTGTCGACAGGAAACTTAAAACCTTAAAGAGGGAAAATTTTGAGAGCTTAGCGCTGCAAAAATAAGAATTTGGAGCCATTATCTGCAGATGGCTTGGTGTTATATTTTTACGACGTCTCTAAATAGATTTTTAGGCAGAAATTAACACAAAAAATCACAGGTTTAAACCATGTTCAGGTGATTTTTTAAGATCCAATACTCATTTTAGGATTTACATTTTTAATTATGTTTAATTTTTGTAGGTAATTGGAAGCTTGGCGTATTATTGGAAATTAATTGTTCTAGATCAAAATTAGTAATTAAACAGTAATTTACCATAATTGTATTTAAATTAAAAGTAATTAAACAGTAAATTACCATAATTGATAGCTATCGCAAAAAAATCCTTGGGGGCATGTTTTTATACAAGAAACTAGTGTATAATGTAGTTGAAGGAAATGGTGTAGATTTTATTTCAAACCGACATGATAGGAAAAAAATACAAGAAACATGGAGCATTGTTTAATGTTTGACTAACTTTTGTCTCTAAGTTTAAATGTTTAAGGCTTCAAAAAACCTAATATTTGGCTTCAAATTTTTTAGGCTCCAAGTTCTTTTGGTTTGATTTTTTTTACTGTTTTTCCAATACTCTAGTTTTTATTCGGTGCTGCAGTTTTCTTTTGGTCGGTCTACCATGTGGAAATATTGCAAGAAATTGGGAATATTAATGTCGAAAAATTACAAAAACTTGTTGTTTCTTGCATAGTTTCCTGTCAATTTAGTGGGCAGTGCTATTGCGCAGTATTCTTTACAGCCCTTCAAACACAACACTATATACATAGGATCGCCAAAAACCCACAAAACAAAAAAGAGAAAAAGATTAATTGTATGATATAATGCTCACTAATAATTAGGCACATTACACATTAGAAAAACCCAAGTCAACTAAGTTTACCATTAATAATGATTCAATTTCATAATTGTTTACTATCTTTGAAGCCGGAATAGGCAGCGCCAAAAATCTGCTCTAATGGTCTAACCAAACTATTCGCATAATAACAGCAAAAATATATAATACTATATATTATATTAAGGAAAAATATGTCACTTAGTCTCAGAAGCGAAACAATTCGGTGCCATTTTTTTTGCACTGCCATTAATTGTTGTGCGCATAAAATGGCAAAACAACTGCTCTTATTGAGGCATGTGTCGTGTAAATGGGCACTGCTCAAAATGTAGCAGTGTTTTTGCGCATATACTTGCATGCTAACTCGAACGCACTGTATTTTGAAGCACACTGCACTTTTTTAGCAATTTTATGCGCATATATGCGCATATACTGCACATAAAATGGCACAACCGCTTGAAACAAAAAAATAAACCCACTAAAAAACCAGTACTTAGTTTTCACATTGTACACAAAATACAAACGTTTAGTATAGACACACAAAAATAAAATACAATACAATACACAAAAAGATCTATTTATGTATTGCATTGGATTTTATTTTTGTATGTCTATACTAAAAGTTTGTATTTTGTGTACAGTGTGCAAACTAAGTAGTGGTTTTTAAGTGGGTTTATTTTTTTTTGTTTCAAGCGGTTGTGCCATTTTATGTGCAGTATATGCGCATATATGCGCATAAAATTGCTAAAAAAGTCCAGTGTGCTTCAAAATGCAGTGCGTTGGAGTTAGCATGCAAGTATATGCGCAAAAACACTGCTACATTTTGAGCAGTGCCCATTTACACGACACATGCCTCAATAAGAGCAGTTGTTTTGCCATTTTATGCGCACAACAATTAATGGCAGTGCTCAAAAATGGCACCAAATTATTTCGCTTCTGAGACTGAGTGACATATTTTTCCTTAATATATTATATAGTATTATATATTTTGGATAAAAGTATCATCATAATATCACTACTACATTTTTTGGTTGTCCTATGATCTTTCAAGCTTCACGGCACCACAAATTTGACAATTTATTTTTGAATGTATTTGTTAAAGTTTAGACTTCAAATTCATCGCTTACCGACACATGTTGGAGTACATATTTCTGTCTTAACTGTGGAACCCACGCAGCGTAGTCCGTTGCCGCTTGCTTTCGTCTCAACACGTCTCCAACTTGTTCTTTGCTTTGTTTCACATGAACAGGGTCCGAATTCTCCCCATTCACTCCACCGGCAATCTGAAATGACTTTAAAATAAGAATTTTCTTCTGCTAAAAACAGAAAACTTTGTTCACTAAACTACCTAAAATGTTTGCCGGTTATTGAAAAGTATTCCTAATGCTTTAATTTGTGTTTTTTTTTCTGAAAAATATTCTTTGTTTGAATCGTATAATTTATAATTTTATAATTTTAAAAATTTAATTGCTATGTGAAAAAAGGTTATGATTGATTATTTGGATGAAGCCATTTTATTCACATAACATTATTAATTATAATTTTTTTGTTATAGTGTTTTTAATAATAAAAATATTTGATAAAATATGTTCGAAAATAGCTCAGTTAGCCAAAATTTTAAATTTCAAATTTATTTCATTTTCATAAAATAATAACTTAACACAAAAACTTTGTCCAAATGCTTATTTTAGTTTCATTTAATTAGCTATATTTAACCAAATCTTTGTCTACTAAATTGTTTTTAAAAAATCTCATATTAATTTGATGACAAAAACACCCTAATACTTTAAAAGTGAAGCCCTCCTAATGTCTATTATTGTTTGTTATCTTTTCCTGGTGAATTCGGTTTTAAAAAGTTCCTTGTACTCTTAGCTTACCAAAAATATTTAAATTTTATTGATCCATTAAATATTTATCGGAATATTACAGTTTACAAATCAAACACTAACCAAAAAATCAAAATTTTCTTTATAAAGCTAAAATAAAGAGTAGTCTGCCATGTCTGGTAAAACAGCAGACACGTGTCCGCGGTAGCTTAATTTTTCCGCAAGCGACTGCTTAAAAAAACCTCTGGCGTCAAGATTAAAAAGTTTAAGCAAATTTTTTTGGAAATATTTAACCCGTTGCGATCGTTGTCGCAGCATCGCGTCTCGCTTCTTAGCGTAAAAACGCCATTAAAGGCGCTTGTAAGCAGCAGTTTATTGAACTGCTCCGGCGCGTTTTTGCATCCGCGTTTCAAACGCGCTTTCTGAACGTCACCCTGCGATGACACTTTAATCATAATCAACTAATTTAATTTTGAAATTCATTAATCTTCTTCTTCTTCTTCCTCTTTTTATTAAGAATATTCTAATAGCCATTTTTATGAAAAAATAAAATGCTACGCAGCAAAAATTTGCCTATATTTGCCTAAATACAAAATTTTAATTTATTCAATTTATTCTTCTTATTATTACTAACAGATTACTCAAGTAGCGACACAGACTCAAACTTTTTGTCTTCAATTTTGATAATTTTTTGAAAACCTTACCCCTGCCCCAAAGCCTAATTTTTTTTGTAAAAATACATTCAGTGATTCAAGAGTTATCAAACCTTAAAAAGGCTTTTTTCGGTGAATCTATATTTGAAAATTTGTATAAAATTCCAATCAGTATAAAATTTTAAATTACATATTTTACTATCACAAGGCACACAATTTTTAACTCTCATTTGACACCTTGATTGTTAAGATTCGTGAAGTACTTGTTAAGATATTATTTTTTTGGTACCAAAAACCTGAAAGGCAAAAAACATAAAGTGTAAGAAAAAATGTCGAAAAAACTTAATCCTGATTTAAACTGAGCATTGAACACCAAAAATGATCGTTCGGCCAGAAAACAGTCCTTTATGCGTCAATGAAACAATTTTATTGTTAAAAATTTCTATTAAAGCATTCTCAACAATTTTTTCAAGCATATAACTTCTAAAAGGGGAAAAAATAAATTATTTGAAAAACAAAAAGATGGAACACATTTAGTTTATTTTACTGCATCATTTAAAATGGCTAACAGAACAATTAAAAATTTATTGATATCATATCTGAGAGTGTATTGAATGTGGAATAGTCTGAGATGGACATTTGTGGGCTATAAGGAATAGGCATCTGTTAATATTAATAGAAAGTGGACATAAAGTTAAACTTTAACTTTAATTTGTAAATTTTCATGTCTACTCACTATTCTTAGGGTGGGGTCTAGGGCTACTCTTAACACTAGTGAGCCCAATAAACGTACAAATAATGAAAATTTGTCAAAAATACAGCCTTTAAATGTAATTTAACGGTCGTTGCTAATTATACTCTGGTTACTCTTGGTGTCTGGTTAAACAGCTACTAGCGACTACCGAGATTGGGGCCCATGATTGCAATTAAGGGATATCACAAGCAACGCTCGTTCATGGCTTTATATTTTAAGTGAGCAACGTGTTCATATCTTAAGCGAGCAACGCTCGTTCATGGCTTATACAAGTTTAGCAAGTTTTATGCAAGTTTTGTGAATACTTACGTGGACCAAACTAGGCGTTTTTATACAAGTGGGCTTAGCCTAAACTTTCAAACTTGTGTTTTGCGTGTTTGGTAACAGACGACTGACCCGGGTAGCAAACCAGAATGGGCAGGAGTATTGTTTTGCTCAAACTGTTGTATGTATATATATTTTGGTTAATTTATTTCAGTGTTTACCAGTTAACAATAAAGAGTTAATAAAACAAGATTTTGGTTGCGCACAATAGGTATTATTATTTTTACACTTTACATAAAGATAACAAGCATTGAACACTTAAAGAAACAAAACAAAACAACAAAAAATCTTTTTTAAAGATTTAAATTGAAGAATTATTTTACGCAAACGTGTATAATATAACAGAAATAAAATTTTAGACTGTTAAAAAAACTAAACTAACTAAAA
>JASAMX010031018.1:0-10253 GCA_030248175.1 Microlaimidae sp. YZB2_3 | reverse complement strand
CCCATTTTTTGGCGCTTATTACTAACTTATTGTTTAGATAAGTAATAAGCACTGTAGCATACGTGCTGGTAGCTACGAAGTTCGGTTCGTTGGTCTGAGATGTAGTTCAAAATTTAGTCGCGTTCCCGCTTTATAGTTTTATTAGGTTAAAATTTGCAGCTACCGGAGCAAGATTACTAATGGTCTGGCGCAGCTTGGAAGGCGTGGGAGGTGGTTAAGTTCTGACAAAAAGTTCTGACAAGAAAAGATCTGTTGAACTCTCGATCTTCGCTCCTAGCGAGCTTGGAAGTCCTTGGCACTTGAGGCGAGAAGTGGGGAAGTAGCAAGATGATCGATAGAGAAACCGACCACCAAACGCAGAATTAGTTTCAATAGTCGACCCACTTGATACATCTCTTTTTATAGGCAGATGAGGAATGCACTTCGTGAGCTCTAACCTTCTCGCCCAAGACGCTCAGGAATGCAACCAAGATTTTTAGAAACAAAGATAAAACTGTTAGATAAGGAATTTTAGAATTAATAAAACTCTGAAACTAAAAAAATTATTTTTAATTAATTGGGTTATTACAGCACCGAAAATGGGCATAATAGTCTTCCCTTCTGTAATACCTTTTTTCTTTAAATATTCTGGCTTTCAGTTCTGATTAATTATTCTACAAAGGAAAATATTTTATTTAATAGTATTTCTATTTAATAATACGCAATAATTATATTCTTATTATTAAGATTATAACAATAATGATAATGTATCCTATATTTACTTTGTATAATTACAGGATCCAGTTTTGTTTTCGACATCGCTGAGGGAAAATATTGCCTACGGTGCAATAAATCCCACTTCCGTTTCTTTCTCATCTATTGAACAGGTTTGTAATATTATTTTTGTTCTGGTCAAGGTCAATGTAAGTTATTTTAATATCTGTATTGTATGTTAACTATCGTAGGAAAAGAAACAGAAGGCGTTCGTAGGAAAGGTACATCGTCGTTTACAAAGAGTTACAATTGCTCCAAAATCAACGTACTCTGACTTAAAATATTTTATAGTATACAGACCTGTGCACGGTCTGGAAATGCCCCCCCCCGTTTTATTGGAGGATTTGCCCCCCCCCCCCGTTTTATTGTCCCCCCCCCCCCCGCCAAAAAATGAAAAAGTTCCCGAAAATTATGACGCCATTTTTGACCTATAATGACGCCATCATCGCGAATTTTTTGCAGTTTTTAGCCTATTTCAATGTATTTTAAGCCATTTTAGACCTATTTTTACCTTATTTTCGCTTTTTTTTGTCCCTTTTTTCTCTTTTCCCTTCTTTTTTCTCTTTTTTCTCCTTTTTTCTCTTTTTTTTTCTTTCCCCCTGCTTGCCTCCCCCCGTTTTATTGCCCCCCCCGTTTCAAAAAATTTGCCCCCGTGCCCCCCCATTTTGGAATTGCCCCCCCCCGTTTTAACCCCGGGGGGCAGTGCACAGGTCTGAGTATATGTATTTTAAAAGATATAAAGAGTCACAGTTACTGGTATTTTATGACGATTTTGACTCATTGTGTTAAGTAACAATGCCATAGTATGCTTATTTTTTCGCGTCGTAGATCATTGTATATTAAATAGCAGTCCCTTAATTAAAGCATTTGTGGGACGTCACAAAAACCAACTTTTTTACTTGAAACTTGTGTTTCTAATTCTATGGAATAAAAGGCTTTATTTGTTGTGTTTTATTGCAATAATGTAATAAAATTAATCAAAATAAACTTTAGTAGAAATAATAAAAAGTGCATTTAAAAACAATGAGACCGAATAAAATAGTTAAAATAGTTAAATTTTTAGGCTTCTGAGCTTGCCAATGCTCACGAATTCATTCAGACTTTTCCACAACAATACGAAACCCTAGTGGGAGAAAAAGGGATGCTTCTGTCAGGTATATATTTTTTATTTAAATGTTTACGTGTATTGTTTTTATTTTGTAATTTTTTTAGTCTGTATCCAGACCTGTGCACGGTCTGAAAATGCCCCCCCCGTTTTATTGGAGGATTTGCCCCCCCCCCGTTTTATTGTTCCCCCCCCCGCCAAAAAATGAAAAAGTACCCTAAAAATATGACGCCATTTTTGACCTATGATGACGCCATCATCGCGAATTTTTTGCAGTTTTTAGCCTATTTCAATGTATTTTAAGCCATTTTAGACCTATTTTTACCTTATTTCCGCTTTTTTTTTGTCCCTTTTTCCCTTTTCCCTTCTTTTTTTCTCTTTCTTTTTCTCCTTTTTCTCTCTTTTTTCTCCCCTGCTTGCCACCCCCGTTGTATTGCCCCCCGTTTCAAAAAAGTTGCCCCCCCCGTGCCCCCCCATTTTGGAATTGCCCCCCCCGTTTTAACCCCGGGGGGGCAGTGCACACGTCTGTGTATCAGTATTAGATGTTTTGAGGTCACCTGGAGTTATGGGGTGTTGATGTTAGTACTAAAAACGTGAAAAATGGAGTTTTGAGTGGATATCACTTAAAACTTTCGAGTATAATACCCCCACTTCCGGGAGACTTTCTTCCTATAACTATAATTATCGTAGACGTGTTCGCCGTCACTACAGCAAAATGAGCCACAGTCGTTTTAAAATACACATTGAGATTTTGTGCGAAGCTAAAAAGCTAAAGAATAAGACTGCGACTTATTCTTTAGTTTATAGAGTGCTGTTTAAAATTTAAAATGAGTTACAGTCGCATTGTTTTTACAAATTGTGGCTCATTCTGCCGTAGTAACGACGTGTCGTTAGTTCTGCAGCGTGGGAGTCATTGAACCTCACGCCTGTAAACCTGTATATTGTAGCATTAGAAAAAAAATGGTAAATAAGGGCTACAAAAAGTCCATAATATCCTAAATTCTCTTTATTTCTCCTTATTAATTTAGCCAATGTCTATAAAGTAATTTAGGTACATTCAAGTTAAACAATTTAAACTCACTGGACAGTTTTTAAACAAGTTAGTTTATTTCGCCATAAAAAATAAGCTGATCAGTTTTCTCCCTAACTTTTTTTATTTTTCGTCAAAAAAATGGTCTTTGCCTTGACGCAAAGAGTCAGAATCCGTATAAAATACGTGTAAATGTAAGTCTTTTTATCTTTTAATATATAAATATTATAAAGATTATTAGTCAGGGTTATATTAATTTTGTAGTATTTGTGACTCTTTGTGTTATTATAACGACTAATGCAATAATAACTAAAGTTCGCTTTGTTATAGCGTAATACTACTACGATTTTCTCATGTAAATGTTTTTTTTTTAAAGTGAAGTTTTAATCATAAACGACTTATTTTTAAAAAGTTGACAGAAGTTTTGAACTTACATGGGCAAGTTGATCCGGAGTAGGGGGGTTAAACCCATAGGTGGGCAGCCTCTCGGATTTTGGGGGGGTATAGGGGGGGGGTCAAATTTTAGGGGGGTGTCCAGTAAGACCCAAATTTTGAGGGGGGGTGGACCCATTATTTCCGCGCTGCCTTAAAATGAGCTTAAAACGCGTAAAAAAACGTAAAACAAGCTTATAAATGCTTTAAAACTGTGTAAAATTAAAATAAAATCTTATTGCAACTTATAAATTTTATTTTTTTAATTCTTTTAATAAAAATGTGCTGTGGAGCAGTCAGGATTTCATTTCGGGGGCGTCAGTCTGGGGGAGGGGAGAAAAAGTGTTGTCAAAGCGGCGCGAAGCGTCGGCCGGGGGGTCTGGGGGTGTCCCCCCAGCCGGCGGAGGCGAAAATTTTTTAAAATATATACTAAAAACGGCTTAAAAATCGTCTCCTGGTGATCGCGTGAACATACCTTTTACTTTTGTTTTTTTTTACCTAATTTCTACATAATTTTCTGTGATCTTAAAAATTCAGTCAGGGGGGTTCGGGGGAACAATGCCCCCCGGAGGAGAAAATTTATAATTTGAGGCGCTAAAATACACTAGAAATTTTAATTCCAAATGATAGTAATTACAAAATTTAAGGTTTTTTATAGCTATACTATACATTTATAACATGTGTTTAAAACGTTAAAAAAAAGGATAATAGTGTTTTATAGTAGTTTTATTAAACATGTATGCCTTAACTACTGAATGGGATAATCGATTTGAAATTGAAAAACTAAGATAAATTGCCAATTTAAACTGCCCACGTAGCAGGGAAATTTAAACTGCCCGTGTAGCGGGGGAATTTAAAGGTAATAAAAGGTAATAAACAAGAAAATAAGGTAATAAACACTCCGCGCGAAGCGCGGAAAAATTTTTTAGTCCTTTTATAACACTTAAAAATTTTTCTTTGGGAGGCGAATTTGGGGGGGGGGGTGTCCCCGACTACCCCAAATTTAAGGGGGGGTGTCAGCAAAATCCGAAATTTTGGGGGGTATAACCCCCCCCAACCCCCTCCCCCTGCCCACCTATGGTTAAACCCCAAATTAGGGGGCGGGTTAAAATCCGAGAAACGCAAAGTACCCATATCGTTTTTTTTTTTGAGTGCAAAAAAGTTTTTTTTTACCCATATCGTTTTTCGATTTTAAAGAAAAAAAGGTGAAAAACGCTAATTTTAGGTCAAAAAGCCCTTTTTATTGCATTTTTGAGGTTTTTACTGTTTAAAACATTCATTTTGACCTAAATCCTTAAGTTTGTAAGCAGTTAGAAGTCATTTTAAGGACTTTTTTTTTCATTTTTCCAAAATTGGGGGGTTTACCTTTTCTCCCCCTCCCCACTTCTGAGTGGGGGGGGGGTTAAACCCCATTTTCAGAATTTGAAAGATTAACACCCCCTAATCCCCCTACCCCGTGCCCATGTATGGTTTTGAAACCCCAGCCAAAATCAGTTTTTTTATCTTCAAAAGATTTTGTATGACAAGACGTTTGCAGTGTATTAACATTTTACAGTGTAATAAAATTTAAGTTAAATTTAAATAAAAGTTGTATTTAATTAAATTTGTCCCCAAATTGAGCAGTTTTATAGGCGGTCAAAGACAGAGGGTCGCTATTGCTAGGGCACTTGTGGGGGATCCGAAAATTTTGATTTTGGACGAAGCTACCAGGTAAACTGCTTAGGCCGTTCCCGCGATTGCCTTTTTGAAACCACGGTTACGGCCGTGAACAGTATTTTTTTAAATGTATTTATGAATTCTCGGTATTTTCGCTGGTATTTGAAGTGCGTTCGCAATGGCCGGAGACGGCCCGAGACGGACCATTGCGAACGCATACACCCCATTCCATACATGGGCACGGGAGGGGGGTTGGGGGGGGGTTAACCCCCCCCCCAAATTCTGAGAAGTGGGGTTTAACCCCCCCCACTCAGAAGTGGGGGGGGGGGAGAAAAAGTTAACCCCCCCCCAATTTTGGAAAAATGAAGAAAAAAAATGTCTTTAAAATGACTTCTAACTGCCTCCAAACTTAAGTTTTGAGGTCAAAATGAATGTTTTAAGCAATAAAAAGCTCAAAAATGCAATAAAAAGGGCTTTTTGACCTAAAATTAGTGTTTTTAACCTATTTTTCCTTCAAAATCGAAAAACGATATGGGTAAAATGCACTCCAGAAAAAAAACGATATGGGTATTTTGCGTTTCTCGGATTTTAACCCCCCCCCCCCCTAATTTGGGGTTTAACCCATACATGGGCACGGGGGGGGGGTGGGGGGGGGGACCCCCCCCCAATCTCTGAGAAGGGGGGTTAACCCCCCCCCCCACTCAGAAAGTGGGAGAGAAAAACTTCACCCCCCCCCCCCCAATTTTGGAAAAATGAAGAAAAAAAATGTCTTTAAAATGACTTCTAACGGCATCCAAACTTAAGTTTTGAGGTCAAAATAAATGGTTTAAACAGTAAAAAGCTTATAAATGCAATAAAAAGGGCTTTTTGACCTAAAATTAGCCTTTTTTACCTATTTTTTCGTTAAAAAATCGAAAAACAATATGGGTAAAATGCACTCGAGAAAAAAAAAAGATATGGGTATTTTGCATTTCTCGGATTTTAACCCCCATCCCCCCTAATTTGGGGTTTAATAAAACCCCCCCTCCCTACTCCGGACCAACTTTCCCATGTATGGTTTAACCCCCCCCCCCCCACTCCGGACCAACTTGCCCATGTATGCCCCATTCCATACATTGAACTCCCCATACATTGACATAGAAGGTTTAACCTATACATGGGCACGGGGGGAGTTTAGCTAGGGGTTACCCCCAAATTTATTGAAGAATGGTTTAACAACCCCCCCCCCACTCAGAAGTGGAAGGGTGAGAAAAGGTTAAAAATCAAGAAAAAATCTTCTCAAAATGATTTTTCTTAAAGTTTTAAGGTCAAAATCAGTGTTTTAAAATTATAAAAAAATATAAAATGCAATAAAAAAGGGCTTTTGACTTAAACTTAAAATTAGCTTTTTTTACGTAATTTTTTTTTAATCAAAAAACAATATGGGTAAAATGCGTTCCTCGAAGTTTAACACCGGCCCTCAACGACGATTTGTTTCTAGTGCACTAGACGCAGAGAGTGAACGTCAAGTCCGTGTGGCTCTAACCCAACTGCTGAGTGAAGGAAAACGAACGGTGTTAATAATAGCCCACAGGTATTTGTAAATATTAATTAATTATAATAATTTATTATTATTATGTTAATAATTATTGGTTTTTGTATTGCTTTTAAGGCAAAAGAGGCAGGTTTTTTCCCATTTTCCGTCTTCCAGAATATTTATTTACCACCTCTTGTATAACCATGTACCTCTAAATTCCAGAGCTGAGCTCCGAAACAATGCAACATTTCTGGAGCCGCGCTATATGTAGGAGTTCTAAAGAAAAAAAATATTCACAAACATTGTTTTTGTGGTCCGTGTAAAAACACCATGGACAAGTTCACCATAGGCCAAAATTACCACAAAATAGTGTCAATTGACCATAAATTTAATGTGCTTTAAATAATTTCCTTTATATTTTGACACTTAGAAAATACAAATAAAATTTAACATTAAAAAATTTAGCTTGATTTTAAGGCTTTGCCTAGGCTTAGGGAAAAAAACATTTTTTAATGTTTTATGATTAAAACTAAATTTCTGAAATAAATTTTGATTTTTCATAGCTTTAGTCTGAATGTTATGGGGAATTAACGTTGCTTCATGGTGAATTTAGCCACGGGGATTTAATTTAACACTACTTTTATGGTGATTTTGCTAGTCACCCATTTTTAAAGACTTTTTTTCTTAAATTTTTCAAAATTAAGAAAAGTTGAGACCCCTCTTCAATATTAGGTGGTAATATAGAATACCCATCGCCGGCCCCCTTCAGCTATAAAAAACAGAATTAAACTTTGTTGTCTAAATTAAACGACAATTTCACCCCCCCCCCCCCTCCTTCCTCTAAAACTTTTACGCTTGTTCTATGACACAAAAAGTCACAGTCAGTATAAAATTAACGTAACCCTGACTCGTAATGCTTAATATAATATTTATGTATTCAAAACTAAAAAGAGTCGCAGTTACAGACCTGTGCACTGCCCCTCAGGGTTTTTATTGGGGAAGGGCAATTCCAAAAGGGGGCACGGGGGGCAACTTTTTTAAAACGAGGGGGAGTAAGCAGGGGGGAAAGAAAAAAAGAGGAAAAGAGAAAAAAAGGGGGAAAAGACAAAAAAAGCGAAAAAAATAGGTCTAAAAAATAGGTAAAAATAGGTCTAAAATGAATTAAAATGCATTGAAATAGGCTAAACACTGCAAAAATTTCGCGATGATGTCGTCGTAATAGGCAAAAAAGGCGTCATTATTTTTGGGTACTTTTTCATTTTTCCGCGGAGGGGGGGGGGCATTTTGAGACCGTGTACAGGTCTGCAATTACAAGTATTTTATGACGAAAATGACTCTTTGTGTCATAGTAACGCAAGGGTATGTCTGTTCGTCTTTGCTTTAAAGAAAGTGTTCGGGATTTAGATTGTCGACCATTCGAAACGCGGATCAGATAGCCGTGCTGGCCGAGGGGCGAATCGCGGAGAGCGGCTCTTACGCCGAACTCATGAGCGTCCCGAAGGGAATTTTTCGAAAACTTGTGGAGAAGCAGACGGATGGAAACGATTTGTTGGACGAAAATAAAACGACGGGTTAAAAAATGAAACCAGGGAAAAACGCGATGTTTTTTGTGTAAGAAAGGTAGAAGTACAGCTTCCAGGCCGGGTAGAAAAGTTAAGAAAGTTAGCGTGAAAAGAAATTAAAGGTTAATCATTAGTTGGCGTGAAAGGTGGTGTTTTAGAAATTAAACGGCGCGAACAAAGAATGAAACGTGGAACGCAGAAAAAGATTAATAGTTTTTATTTTTCACAATATCGTTAATTATTATTATTTTGTTTTTAAATCTTAAGAATACCTATACCTCTCTTCCATTGTTATATTATAGGAACGTTAATTGATGTTTTAATTTTCAGTTTTAATTTTACCTACAATACAAATACAAAAATACATTTTACATACAAACGCAAAAATTAAAAAATTATAGGGCCCCCCCCCCCCCAGAATTAAAATCATATTTTGTTACTTTCAGTTCAAAAAGATAATCTTTTTAAAATGAAAATGGTCTATGTAGCTACTAAGTGTTTTATGTTTTTATTGTTGGTTTTTGTGCAATTGTTAATTGCTGTTTTGATAAATGTGCAATAAACTTCTGATTTTTTTGATCAACTAAGCTGACACAATAAAAAAAATTAAGAAAAAACAACATTTTTTTGCAAAATATTCAACAGCCTTAAAAGATATAAAGCTTACATTCACTTCCTTTCCCGCAAATTTAAAAATTTTGTGCTAAATAACTACATTAGAAAAAATTTTATTTAGAACATGTACAACGAGTAGATTTACATAATACGCGATACTAAAATACAGCGAACACGATTTTGACAATCTCGACATTTTGTACATAATTGTAAATAACGGAAAAACGCACTCTTGAGTTTTATTTGATACAATGGCTGAACTTAATTTTTTTGTAGTTTTAAAAATTTGCAATAAAAAATAGACGCAAAAGAAATAATGAATACTATTTACGCAACTGAATTTTGTGGTTTTATTACTAAAACTGGTTTTTGTTGTTTTATTACTAAAAAAAACTACATTTCTTAATAAGTCTGAGTTAAATAATAAATGGAATAAAAAAGCACAAAACTCTTGATAAGCGTTTTTAGGTTTTTACAACGCTTTTTTACCTGGAAAAAATTTAATCACAACAAACCACTTAAATATAATAAAAAACTAAAACCCTTTGGGATCCCGTGTGTCTTAGCTCCGAAGCCGCGCTCCGTTATTTTAAGCCATTTAAGTCACAATTTTACAAATGTGTCCAAAAGTTTAATTATAAAAAGTTGTGATAGAATAGGCACCTTGCACTGGAACTCGGTTTATACATGAAGTATGCAATATACATAAGCGTCAACATAATGGATAATTACCGTATCTCCTGCTTATCTTTCGTAGTATGCAGATCAACCGATCGAAACTTCGCGCGCTTTCGATCGGTAGATCTGCATACTACGAAAGATAAGTAGGAGATACGGTAATTATCCATTATGGTGACGCTTATGTATATTGCATACTTCATGTATAAACCGAGTTTCAGTGCAAGGTGCCTATAAAATTATTTTTCAAGCATTTATTACATTAGCATATACATTCGAACAAAAAAACTCTAGAATCCACATAATTGTTTTTTATCTCCGTTTTACAAGTAAACTTAATCATAATAATGTTCTGATTTTGCCCAAAAAGTCACAAAAGAGTAGTTAAAGTCCTGTGCATTTAAAGGGGTCCATGAAGAAACGCGACCGACAAATTACCGAAGTTAATAATTTTAAACGCATTTCACACGTCTTTTTAATACTACCAAAAATATATAATATACCGAAAAATGTGCAACTCCTATATAAAAAAAGTACAGAAAAAGTGGCCTTTATAATGAGCCTCTCCATTTAAATGACACTCTCCATAATAATGGCATAGTAGCCATTTTAATTCGGCGAGTTAAAATGGGGAGGAAGCTATTATAATAGCCATTTATTGACTTAATTTCACTCATATATACTCACAAGTCTAATACTGTCCGGGCCGCACGAGTTTCTGCGTGTTGGACAGTATTAAGCCAACACGGGGAAACTCGTGCGGCCCGGACAGTATTAGACTTGTGAGTATATATGAGTGAAATTAAGTCAATAAATGGCTATTATAATAGCTTCCTCCCCATTTTAACTCTTTTTTTTTTCTTAAGATTCTTAATTCTTTTTAAGGTAGAACGATACAGTTGCAAA
>JASAMX010031017.1:0-18128 GCA_030248175.1 Microlaimidae sp. YZB2_3 | reverse complement strand
AGAGTATTCGTTTACAGAATAGATCTATGGAGTCAGAAGGTTTCGAGGTAGCTTCAGAAGTATTCCCAAAAATTTTGTCTTTTTTTTTAATCATCAGATAACAGAATTAATATTATACTAAGCATAGTCTATGCATAGTTTAATTCTACTGTTTTCATCATTTCATTGTTTTTTTTCTTGTTTTCTTTTTCTCTTCTATTTTTTTCTTTTTTTTCATCAACAACATCAAATTTGCGACTTAATTGCCGCCAATATGAATTACAATGTAACAAATTATCAATGAACATAGCTATCTGATATGACTTTAAGGCAAACTCTGATTCACTCGACAAATTTCACTCAGTAAGCTATTTTTTCACTTGATAAGCTGTTTTTCCTTCGGTTATGCTTAGGCTTAGGAAGCAAAACCTGAAAAGATATCTTTTCTCTTCTCATTGTTTACTTTACATATTACACTAATCGCGACTGCCAAATCGTGAGAAAGCTTCTTTTAAGTTTTATACAAAGACAATATCCCACAAAACAAAAAAAATTTATGAACAAAAATTTAATATGAATAAAAATCATTTTTAATTTATATTTTTTTTTATATTTTATTATATTATTAAATAAAGTAAATTGTAAGTTAAAACTTAATTTTATTTATGGATACACAAAATGTTCATGTTCGTAATGTGGGCATGAAACCATATTCCAAAGTAGGAAAAGAAACATTTGTTCAGAAAGATTTCCGCAGCATATTATTTTTTGTGGGAAACCAGGAACGAACAATTTATTAAATGCATTTTGCAACAAGACAACAAACAGAACAACATTTGTAAATCCATATAAATATTTATTTTATTTAATGATCAGATAACAGAATTAATTTTATACTAAGCATAGTCGGTATGATTCCCATACGCGTCCCAAAATTCGATTTGACCGACCCTAATGTAAAATACACTTATAAAACATCTCCATACGCTAAATTAGACCCGTAAACTTGATTTTTGTGGTTATTTTTGAGATTTGAGCTTTTGATTAGAAGTTATAAGCCGATTTATACCCAAAAATTGTCCTACTTTGGCATGTACAATTTATGTTATTAAGAAATTTTTTTATTAAGCCTTTAATCAAATTAATATTGCTTTTTTCGTATTACCAAGTGTCTGGCAGTTACAAATATACTTTTATTTTTTTCATGGTAACAACCAATTTTTTATAATAACCGTTCAAATACCCATAAAATTTTAGTTGTGAAAAAATTCACATTTTTGAAAAACAACTTATTTTAATAAAAACAATTATATTACAAATTTGTTTGATTTTTAGGTTTTGCTTAGGCTTAGGAACAAAAAATCGGTGAAAAACTAAGTTTAAATTAGCGTTTAAAGCCAAAAAATTTTGTTGTCCATGTTTTTGGTGGTCCATGTAACTTTTGAATTTTTAATTTTTTTGAAAATTTTTAAGTTCTTCAGACTTCTAGCATTGTTAAAACATAGTTTTTAATTTAATTTGTGTGTTTACAATTTTTTTTATTAACATCATAAATTGCATATGCTGAAATAGATGTTTTATATGTGTATTTTACTTTAGAATCGGCCAAATCGAATTTTGGGACGCGTATGGGAATCGTACCAGCATAGTCTATGCATAGTTTAATTCATACTGTTTTCATCATTTCATTGTATTTTTTTTCTCTTTTTTTTCTCTTTTTCTATTTTTTTTCATTTTTTTTCATCAACAGCATCAAATCTGCGACTTAATTGCCGCCAATATGAATTACAATTGTAACTAATTATCACTGAACATAGCTATCTGATATGACTTTAAAGGCTCAAAAAGAGCGCTTATTTAAGTCAGTTTTAAAACTTTTCTTGAATGCATCCAAAGAATCGACAGTTACTCAGACCTGTGCACGGTCTGAAAATGCCCCCCCCCCCCGTTTTATTGGAGGATTTGCCCCCCCCCCCCCGTTTTATTGCCCCCCCCCCCCGCCAAAAAATGAAAAACAATAGAAAAAGAGAAAAAAAAGAAAAAAAAAAATACAATGAAATGATGAAAACAGTATGAATTAAACTATGCATAGACTATGCTGGTACGATTCCCATACGCGTCCCAAAATTCGATTTGGCCGATTCTAAAGTAAAATACACATATAAAACATCTATTTCAGCATATGCAATTTATGATGTTAATAAAAAAAATTGTAAACACACAAATTAAATTAAAAACTATGTTTTAACAATGCTAGAAGTCTGAAGAACTTAAAAATTTTCAAAAAAATTAAAAATTCAAAAGTTACATGGACCACCAAAAACATGGACAACAAAATTTTTTGGCTTTAAACGCTAATTTAAACTTAGTTTTTCACCGATTTTTTGTTCCTAAGCCTAAGCAAAACCTAAAAATCAAACAAATTTGTAATATAATTGTTTTTATTAAAATAAGTTGTTTTTCAAAAATGTGAATTTTTTCACAACTAAAATTTTATGGGTATTTGAACGGTTATTATAAAAAATTGGTTGTTACCATGAAAAAAATAAAAGTATATTTGTAACTGCCAGACACTTGGTAATACGAAAAAAGCAATATTAATTTGATTAAAGGCTTAATAAAAAAATTTCTTAATAACATAAATTGTACATGCCAAAGTAGGACAATTTTTGGGTATAAATCGGCTTATAACTTCTAATCAAAAGCTCAAATCTCAAAAATAACCACAAAAATCAAGTCTACGGGTCTAATTTAGCGTATGGAGATGTTTTATAAGTGTATTTTACATTAGGGTCGGTCAAATCGAATTTTGGGACGCGTATGGGAATCATACCGGGACTAAAATCAAGCTAAATTTAATGTTTTGTTTGATAAGTTTCTTGGTTGCTTGTTGGTCGGTGTAGTATGTGTTGTACGTGTTGTGGTATTTTTTTTGTTCCTTCCAATTAATTCTGTTATCTGATCATTAAATAAAATAAATATTTATATGGATTTACAAATGTTGTTCTGTTTGTTGTCTTGTTGCAAAATGCATTTAATAAATTGTTCGTTCCTGGTTTCCCACAAAAAATATAATATTGCCAAAATCTTTCTGACAAAATGTTCTTTTCCTCTTTGGAATATGGTTTCATGCCCACATTACGAACATGAACAGTGTATCCATAAATAAAATTAAGTTTTAACTTACAATTTACTTTATTTAATAATATAATAAAATATAAAAAAAATACAAATTAACAATGATTTTTATTCATATTAAATTTTTGTTCATAAAATTTTTTTGTTTTGTGGGATATTGTCTTTGTATTAATCTTAAAAGAAGCTTTCTCACGATTTGGCAGTCGCTATTAGTGTAATATGTAAAGTAAACAATGAGAAGAGAAAAGATTCTTTTCGGTTTTGCTTCCTAAGCCTAAGCATAACCGAAAAAACAGCTTATCAAGTGAAAAAATAGCTTATCGAGTGAAATTTGTCGAGTGAATCAGAGTTTGCCTTAAAGTCATATCAGATAGCTATGTTCATTGATAATTTGTTACATTGTAATTTATATTGGCGGCAATTAAGTCGCAAATTTGATGTTGTTGATGAAAAAAAAGAAAAAAAATAGAAGAGAAAAAGAAAACAAGAAAAAAAACAATGAAATGATGAAAACAGTAGAATTAAACTATGCATAGACTATGCTTAGTATAATATTAATTCTGTTATCTGATCATTAAAAAAAAGACAAAATTTTTGGGAATACTTCTGAAGCTACCTCAAAACCTTCTGACTCCATAGATCTATTCTGTAAACGAATACTCTAGACTTTTTGAACCGCATTTTCAAACAAAATAATTTTAACATTAGATGAAGTTCTTTTGACACAAAATATTTTAAAACGTAAATTTTAAAGATTTATTTTAAAAACTTATTTAAAACTTTGAAATTAGACTATCGTGATCTTTGGTTGCCTTACATTGGTGTCCGGAAATTTGAACGCCAGCACTTGATCGCCGAGCATTTGACCGCCAGCATTAGAACGCCGCGCACTTGAACGCCGAGCATTAGACCGCCGAGCATTAGACCGCCGCAGTATTCCATATAAATTTTATGCAAATTTTTAATTTCCGCCACCTACAGAGAATTATATCAACACAGCACTACGACAGTATAAACTCCCCAAACCTAAAAAGTTTTAGTTTTTTTTGTCTTTGCAAAACAAAAAAATTCAGTATAAACTTTTTGTTTAATTTTTAGGTTTTGCTTAGGCTTAGGAAAAAAATAATTATCTTAAAAAAACACCATTAAATATAAATTTATCATAAAAATTTAGTTTGATTTTTAGGTTTCGCTTAGGCTCAGGAAAAACAGGTTTATATTATTAAAGAACTCACCGTTCACTAAGTTTTTTTTAATTTCAAAGAAAAATATAAATTTGTGACTTATCGTTCATTGTAAAAACAACATTGCTTTGTTTAAATACTATATTAAAACCATTGTTTATATTCTATTGATTTTTTTTTATTCTTGGGGGGAGTTTATACAACCTTGGCGGGGAGTTTTAACGTCCTTTTTAAAGCAACGCGTACTGCGGCGGTCTAATGCTCGGCGGTCTAATGTTCGGCGTTCAAGTGCGCGGCGTTCTAATGCTGGCGGTCAAATGCTCGGCGATCAAGTGCTGGCGTTCAAATTTCCTAGAATCCTTACATTAGCCTAATAGCCTTACATTACGCCGGTTTGGGGACTTTAGAGCCGAGGGACTTTAGAGCCGGGACTTTAGAGCCGGACCTGGGGACTTTAGAGCCGCGGCAGAGACTTTAGAGCCGAAATGAAAAATGCGTTTGCAAACAATAGTAAAACAATATACAAGTAATATTAAAACATTTACATAACACATAAAAATTTCTGGAAAACACTAAATTCCACCGACTCTGACTCCGACTCCGCCTCAAATTTCGGCAAGCACTAAAAGACACCTACCACACCTACTACACCTACCACACCGACGGACCAACCGAGGGGTGAAACACTCTGTGGATCGACCATCCGCCGTCCATCCACCGACCGTTCACCGACCATCGGTGAACAACCGTCCGCGCGGCTTGACTTTTTTGCTTTTTTCACTTTATTATTATTATTATAATTATTATTATTAAGTCTGATTGATAGTCTCAAATGTTTATTATAGTGTTTATAAATGTTTAAAATGAAAGGTTAATGTATCCTTAAAGGTTAAGGTTAACTTATAACGGTACAAGTACTAAACGTGTACCAAAAATCAGTTTGAGAATTCCACCCAACAAACATAAATAAAAAACATGTTTCTAGGTCAATTCTGACTTTGCGATCTTAATTTTGGGCATTAAAATGTGATTAAACTACCCTTTAAGAAAATAAATGGTGTTTTATAGCCAAAAAATAACCTTTTTTAAAGGTACATTTTATGCTGTTAAGAAAATTTTTTTTAAAGTGCTTTAACCAATATGAATGAATATTTGTTAGATTGTCAAGAGTCTGGTGGTTCTAAAATTTTTTTTACTTTTTTTCTGGTCTTCACCAATTTTGTACAACACCGCTTAAAAATAAATCAAAATTCAGTCGTGAAAAAAAATTAAGATTTAAAAAATGGGATTAATTTAATAAAAATGCCTCATAATACAGTTTAGCTTGATTTTTAGGCTTTGCTTAGGCTTAGAAAAAATAAAATGTATCAGTATTTTGTTGTCCAATGTATCCATTATTTTGTATCCATGGACATCGCTTAGACGTCCATAATAATCCACAGAGTGTTTCACCCCTCGGTCGGTCCGTCGGTGTGGTAGGTATAGTAGGTGTGGTAGGTGTCTTTTAGTGCTTGCCCAAATTTCTGCAAATTATATATTGATGTGCAGGTCAGGCGGAATCAACAAAAAAGAACAAATTAAACAAATTTAAATGCTTTTTGAATCATTTTGGCTGTTTCTTCATGTAAATTTTTAAAAATTAATGATTTTAAACTGAATTACACTATCAAAAACATTAAATTAAGCTTAAAAACCATTAAATTAGTAAATTTAAAATGGAAATTTAAATTAATTATGCTCGAGAAATTAATAAACTTCATATTATTATTTTAGTGCAAGAACATGGCTTCGATTTTTGATTTGTTTAAATAAAGATTTTTTATATGAATTTAAGGTATGGCTAAGGGTTAAGATTCACGTTTTTTAAAAATATTTATTATAAAAAATATAAAAGATGTTTTATGTTAAAAAATTTTTGCACAACAAAAATCAAGACAAAAAAACTTTTTCTTTCCTAAGCCTAAGCGAAACCTAAAACCCATGATAAAAGTCTAAAAAAAGCTTAAAAACTACTCTTGAAATGCTGATAAATTTCTAGTGCCTAAAGAAAAAAAATATTTTGGAAAATATTTTGCCGAAAATATCTCTTTGCTGACATCCAAAAGGTTTTTAAAAAATACTATTGAAAGGTGTTAAACAGTTTTACAAGTCAAAATCTCACTAATTTCCATAAAAAATGTACTAAATTTGTAAAATATGTAACGCACATAACAAAAAAATAATAAATTTAGGAGTTCGGCTCTAAGGTCCCTTAATTTTAATTTTTTATGAATTTTCTGAACACAAAATTTACTTTACGGCTCCAAAGTCCCTCCAATGCGGCTCTAAAGTCCCACACTACGGCTCTAAAGACCCTCGGCTCTAAAGTCCCCTCACTCCGGCTCTAAAGTCCCGTTACCCATTACGCCGACGACAATTCGCCGACGACTATTTCGCCGACGACTTTTACGCCGATGATCATTTCACCCCCGGACTATTTGACCGATGCGACGTTTCGCCGACGCAGTTACAAAAAATGTTTCTGATTACATAAATATAAATTTAAAACAAAAATTTTTACACGAAATTCGTATATTTTATGAATTTGTTTAGAAAACATATATTTTTGTTTATTTTAAAAGTATTGCACAATAAAATCAGAGTAGTATTTATTTTTGATCAAATCGTGATTAATAACAAAATTATGTTCCTCGTATAAACAATTGTTTTCTTTTGTTTTAAAAAGTTTAAATAACAATTAATTAAAATGAAATTGCTAAACAAGCCTTTAATATTATTTTCGAAAATATTATTTAATTTGATTGTGATTTTATGCTTTTTCTTCACTACAATATTTACGCATTTTGAAAAACCGACGCTTATTATTATTTTTTAATAAATAAAACCTTGAATTAATTTTGTCATCAGTAATGCAAGAATTAATAAAAAAGTACTCTATTGTTTTCGCCGATTTCCGCGCGGTTGAAGCAGATGGCGCTGGGAACTGGTTCCGTTTCTGCCACCAATTAAAAGCGGTCTGCTATTTTTGTGCGGTTTTTATGAGGGGATGTTGGTTGTCTGCTCTGTATAATCCTTATTGTTGCCAAAAGGCTGTTATTGTGAGGTTGGGAGTTTTTATTTGTCTATTTTTCAAATTTTTTATTTTGATCAATAAATCGATAACAAGGACCTAAATCAAAAAAATGCTTCCTAAGAAAGTTGCGTAATTCCTTCTTCTTTCTTATGAGCCCATGTTTATTTTTGATCAATCAGTAACGAATGAGGAATATCGCTTTTAAGGATGGAGCGTTGGAATAATAATAATAATAATAATAAGAAGAAGAAGGTTCTGAATTTCAAAATTTACCCACGTTCTCTAATAATGGTTGGCGCGGCGCCACGGGGCTAAATCGCCCCTTTCAAAATTTACCCACGTTCTCTAATAATGGTTGGCGCGGCGCCACGGGGCTAAATCGCCCCGTGGCGCTCCCGCGCCACCCATGATAATGAACCAAATTTAAACAAATTTTTATCAATAATTCTATTGCCGTAGGAAAATGGTTGTTTTGCGCAGAAGTTGGACTATTTGCTGAAGAAAAAAAAACTAGTCATTTTTTAATATAATAGGATGTTCGTTTGCTATGTATGTATTGTGTATTATGTATGTATGTATGTATTTTGTATGTTATGTATTTTGTATTTTTATGTATTATGTATCTATGTATGTATTTTGTATGTTTTTTGTATTATGTATGTGTTTTTTGTTTGTTATTTGAAATAAAATATTTAAATTTTGTCTACTTAATAATCACAGCAAACACATTTAAAAATACACATAAAAATTTTTGGATCTTGTTTTCGTTTTATGCCTGCTTACAATTCAAGATGTTTAATATTTAGAAGTATACCTATAAAGCTAATATTTATGAAACTAAAGTTCGTTTAAAAATAAATTAGACTGAAAAAAATTTCAGATGAGCATATTTCGTTAACGGTGCGGTTGATTCAAACGATAATTATAATATTAATGTAGAGCTACCATAAAACTCTACCTAATAATCGATTTTTTTTTAAAATTAACTGGACTGTTAACGAGAAAACTCATCTGAATTTTTTTTTGGTTTAAATCATTTTAAAGATTGCTGTGATTGATTGAGTATTCGATTCGGTTTCCGAACTGGTTCGGTTTCCGCCACCAATTAAAACCGAGCACCGTCTTCTGTTTTTTTTTGTGCGGTTTCTATGAGTGGCTCTTCGTTGTCTGCTCTGTACAATCCTTATTGTTTGCTAAAGGCTGTTATTGTGCGCTTGGGAGTTTTTATTTGTCTATTTTTTCAGTTTTTTATTTTGATCAATAAATCGATAACAAGGACCTAAATAAAAAAAAGTGGCTCCTAAGAAAGTTGCGTAATTTTTTCTTCTTTCCAATGAGTCCATATTTATTTTTGATCAGTCAGTAACGAAGAAATAATATCGATTTTAAAAATTTTAAAAATTTAAATCGATTTTAAAAATTGAGCGTTAGAATAATAATAATAAGCAGAAGAAGAAGAAGAAGAAGAAGAAGAAGGATATGAACATGAATTTCAAAATTTACCACGTTCTCTAATTATAGTTGGCGCGGCGCCGCGGGACTAAATCGCGCCGTGGCGCTCCCGCGCTACCCATGATAGGTAAAAAAATAACAAAATCAAATGTTGAAAGTTTTTTATTTTCGATTTATTTGCATAATATTCGCCCAAAATAAAGTACATCACAGCCACAACTATTTATTTGTTTTTGTTACGTCAAAATACGACAAAATCAATAACTTAGTTTTGTTATGTATCGTGATTAACTCTTAATTAAAATAAATCACATAGACACTATTATTACATATTCATTGTGGCACATATAAAAACAATATAACTGGTTATAAACAGTCATGTTTGCGTCAATTATACTTTGTTTGACTTATCAATTGTAGAAATTATATTTTGTATATTTTACAGGATTATGCCATATGCACAAAGAAGCTTCCACAGTTGATGAGAAGTGTAAGCAATATTCACCATAGGCGTTTTAGAAAAGAAAAATAAAAATTTTTGGAACTAATAGCTCAGCGTATAATCTGTCAGATTTTACTTAAAAGTTTTATCCACTGTTTTATGGCAAAAATCAATGACTGATTTAATCATTGACCGCGCCGTTTTTGTTTTAAACCAATGCTACACAATTCATGCAGATTATCAAGGCAAAGTTCAGCCACTTGTTTTTGATATTTGGAAATTTCGGCTTTTACATTACGTCTTTCAACATCTCGCCTTCTGCAACTCGTCTTCGAAAAGTTCATGTTTTAAACATCACGTCTTCTTTTAAACATCCAAAAACGAGATGTTTAAAAGACGATCTTTCGGAAGATAAGATGTAAAAGACGAGATGTTGAAATACGTAATGTAAAAAACGAAAATTCCGTGAATCCTATGGCTGAATTATATCTGGCTGACGCTGAAAATTAGAATGCAGACATGAGGGGACCAATTAAAATTGTGCGGTAATGACGTTTTTTTTTAAGTAACAAATAAGAACGCAGAATTTTTTTTTAATTCCACCTTTTTACAAAATATACTAGAATTAAACATCTTTAGCCCTTTTAAAATTTGCATTTGGGTTTTAAATTAAGTAAATTGATAAATAATTATTAAAATACGCGTTTTGATCTTTATTATTAAACCGATTTTGTTAAAAATTTTGAATATATTTGTTGTTAAATAGTCGATTCAATACTGCAATTTTCGCGGTCAGCTAGATTTTATTTGCCTATAGTTTTTTTCTGTCTTTCTCACAAGAATGAAGGAGCGTATCTTCGCGCTTTGCGGGCTTTTAAAGCTAGAGTACCTAGGGGGCTTATATGCCTAAAAAGTCGATAAAAAATTTTGAATTTGGCGCATTTGAGGTAAACAATAACATAATAACCGATGTTGACAGTTTTTTTATTAATCAAAATTTGCAAAGCAATCAGTTTAGCAAAGTAAAGTGTGTAACAAATTATATCTCATTCTCAATATCAAAATCAAAATATCAAAAATAAACACAATGTAATTCAAACTTCATTCTTTCCATTTCATATATAATTTGTAGTAATGGGCGGAACTGCGGAACCTCCGGAACTCTGGAACCGGAACCAGAACAAAAATTGAGATTTTCCAAAAATCCGGAATAGGAACTGGAACTCCAAATTTTACCCGGAACAGCCGGAACCCGGAACTGAAACTGCCCATCATTATTTTTGCATACTTTTTTGAAATAATTACTCTGGCGGTTTGTTTATGTGTGTACGTGTGTATGTATGTTTGTGTAACTATTTGGTCATGCAACGAAATTTACCATTAGTATTAATGTATGTGTTTATTTATGATGTTACCCAAAACTTCGAACTCCAGAACCGCGAGCGAAGCTTCGTCTGTTTTGGTACTAATTTCAAGAAGGATTAATAAGTAATGCAGTCAATTATTTTTTTAAAATTTTTTTGTAAACTAATTTTTTTCAACACATTTTAAAGACAATAAAATAGCCCTAAAATGGAAATAAACAAATTTTAAAGGGCTGATCTCTAAGCTCCAGAACTGCTGCTGAATTGGGGGATTAACCTTTTCTCCCCCCCCCCCACTTCTGAGTGGGGGGCTGGGGGATTAAACCCCCCTTCTCAAAATTTAGGGAGGGGGTTAACCCCTCCCCGCCAACACCCGCCCCCCCCCCGTGCCCATGTATGCTATAAACTGAGCAAATAAACCTCATTTTAGTGGAGCTATTTTGAGAATTAAATTTTTGGTAAAATGAGTCATTTAATAAAACCAAAAATTATCTTTTTAGGAACATTTTAGTATTAATTCTCAAATTAGATTTTATAAAAACGAAACATTGTTTTAATTATTACTTTTAATAATATTACAAAATATACAAAAACGTGGTGTCCGGAAATTTGATCGCCAGCACTTGATCGCCGAGCACGCACTTGACCGCCAGCATTTGATCACCGTGCACTTGATCGTCGCGAGCATTAGACCGCCGACGCCGAGCAATGATCGCCGCAGGATTGAATATAAATTTTATGCAAATGAGTGTAAACTGGCGAAATCCCCGCATTTCTGTTAATGCGTGTGCATAATTTTTATCATAAAATTTTGTTTTTGACAAAAAAAATTTTTTAAAAACACATTGTTAATTAAGAACTTATCATAATAAAGTTTAGCTTGGTTTTAAGGTTTCGCTTAGACCTAGGAAAAACTAAAGATTTAGTCTTTATTAAAAAACAAACCATTCATTAAGTAAATATAAATTTATCATGATAAATTTTTGTGTGATTTTTAGGTTTTGTTTAGGTTCAGGAAAAACAAGGTTTTTTTCAAATAACACATCATGAAATTTAAATATAAATTTATCATAAAAATTTTAGTTTGATTTTTTTTTCAGGTTTCGCTTAGACTCAGGAATAAATTTCTTTTTTTTTTTTGGTTATTAAACCACAAACCATTAATTTTGTTTTCGATTTTGGATTTCGCTTAGGCTCAGAAAAATTTAGATTTTTAATGATCTTTTAAACAAGTGATCAAGCAAACAAACAAGCGATCAAGTGCTCGGCGTTCAAGTGCTGACGTTCAATTTTCCAAGAATTAAAAACGTGACGTAAAGCTAAGTTTTGTCATTTTGTTGTAGGGTAGTGCATTTAATTTCGGCACTTTTCCAAATTGGGCATTTTTGATTTTGGACTATACCTTTGGTAATCCTGGACGGAATACGACGTTTGATAGCTCAAATGAGAGCTAATTATATGTAGATGACTTTTGTGAGCTTTTTATTTGCTTTGTTATGATATTTTCATGTGAAATTGTGTGATTTATAAAAAACGAAATTGTTACTCTTTTTTAGAACATGGGCATTTCATGATTACGTAATAAATTGGTTTAAAAATTAAACTGTCCTGGTAAAATTTAGACTATTTTCCGAATTTTTAATTCCCGTGGTTCTACGTTGCGTCTGTGGTGAGCATTCGTTATAAAATAAAATAGTGTAATTTCGGCACACATATTGCTGTGATAAAAACGGGTTGAATTAAATGGTCGGGTGTTAAATTGTAGTTGTAAATAGTTAAAAGACAACGTTGAAATGTGTAGGGGTCATAGCACTGCACTTAAACTCGATTAAGGAGGTCCTTCTAAAAAGTGCCGAAATTAAATGCAGTACTGTTGGGAGATTCATCGATTGGTTGGGACTTTCCACGTTGGGACTTTCCTCAGTTGGGACTTTGCCCGATACCCTGCCAAAGATAACGATCGTCTAATTTCAAAGTTTTAAATAAGTTTGTAAAATAAATCTTTAAAATTTACGTTTTAAAATATTTTGTGTCAAGGTTCTGTATTAAAATATAGGGCTTTGGTTTTCTCTCTGTTGCAAGAGGGTTGCACGAGTTCCTATGCAGCACCAAACGTTTTCCCTCTACAAAAGGTTTTTTTAAAATGCTGTCATAGAGATAAGGGTCTCTCAGATTGTTATAACGAATAAAAATTTTTGAGTGTGGATTTTTATCACGATACGTTTTTTGAGTCAATATAATTTGGACTGGGTAGCCCTTTGTTCCATTGTCTCAGAGAAGGGCGAATAAAAACACCCTTGAATTTTTAGGTCACCCTTTAGGTTGGCGCCAGACCGGGTGATGCGATTGCGGCTGGAGGTGGTGGCCAGCTTAACTTTCAAAAGTCTGGGTTTTGAACCCCTGGAAGCACCCATACGAAAAAAGTCTATGACATGGTTGCTGTTGTTAATAGAGTCCCCGTTCAGTTTACTAACTAGTTCATTAATAAACAGCAGCGTCATTCTCAGTTACTTGCAATCCAGTCACAACAACGTATTGGCCGTGTTCTTTTTCAGCATCTATTTTTTTCAATATGGTCTTCAACAAGGCTGTTAAGAACCGGCAGTAGTTGTTTAATAACCTGCTGGCAGACATCAGCCACCAAAGATGGAATGTTGGCTGGATCGATGACCCGGGCAGCACAGAACCAGGAAGTGAGTCCTCCAATTTCTTAAGCCTGGTCTCCAGCTCCCGCTTCTCAGCAATCCAGGTTTCTCTCTCGGATTCAAGCACCGCAAGTTTGGCCCTGAGAGCATCAATTTCTGCAGCACTGGATTTTGTCCTTGTTCTCATTGGCGATGTTTCCATTGTTTTAACGTAGTGGGTTTTTTAACGTAATTGGGTAAAAACCGAGGTCTACTACACTGACGGACCGATTTGAGGGGTGAAAGCCTCTCTTGTTATTTAAGGTAAAAAGCTTTAACGTAGTGGGTAAAAACCAATCTTAGAAAAAGTCCAAAGAACATTTACCAAAAGAGTTTTCAAAAGATGCAATTTGTATGATAATGGATATAATTATAAACTTTCTCAATTTAGAAACTTTAGAAGAACGTAAGCTCTACGTAGAGATAGAGATAAGATGGTAGAGTCTCTACGGTAGAGATAAGATAGATTTGATTGAAATATTTAAAATAATAAATGGTTTTGTAAACTTATACCCAGATAAATATTTTCTATTGAAGGAAAATAGAACCAGAGAGACATTCAAAAAAATAAAAGTTAAACACTGCAGAATAAATTGTAAGAAATATAGTTTCTTTAATAGAGTCACAAATAAATGGAACTTGCTTAGTGAAGTTCAAGTTAGCTCTAATTCATTGTGTCATTTTAAAAAGTCTTTACAGCAGAAATAAACTTCTATTAGAAAGCCAAATGACTAAGAAAAGAGCTTTAAATTTTAAAGCCTTTAGTCATTTTTTTTCTAGCGAGCCAGGACTTTTTTTGTGATATTATGTGTAATAATGTTTAAATGTTATGTATTTTCTTTTTTGTTATTGTAACTCAACTGGGTTGCATTAACACTATTCTATTTATTGTTTGTTTTTTTTGGTAACACAATGATTTAAATTTTATTTTTTCTATTGTATCTTGCTGGAAAATAAATTATTCTATTCTATTCATAGCAAAGAGTTAATTTGTAAATATAAGATTGGTAATAACGTCTTGCAACTACAGATTTGGTGCGTAACCTAGGTGTTTATATATCCCATGATATGAAATTCTCTAAACACTGTGAAATCACAGCAAAAAAAGCTATGAGAGTGACATCACTAATTTTTAGAACATTCAATTCAAACTCTAGAAATAATTTTCTCAGAGCATATAAGTCCTATGTTAGATCAATTCTGGAGTATGCTAGTGCAGTTTGGAACCCCTATTTACAAAAAGATATAAACATTTTGGAAAAAGTGCAACAAAATTTCACTAGACGGTTGTTTTATAAATGCAAGTTGTTACCTGTTGGTTATGAACAAAGACTGGATTACCTAGCTTTAGAAATATTAAAGGACCGAAGAGACAAAATTGATTTATACGAGTGCTATAAAATTATACATAGCTTAAACAATTTGCAAGCCAATGATTTTTTTAAGTTTAACCAGCAGCCCACCCGTGGTCACCCATTTAAATTGGCCATTGAAGAATGCCGAATTAATGCAAGGAAATTTTCTTTTGCAAATAGGGTGGTTACACCTTAGAACAACCTACTCCCACCTCAAGTAACTGTCGATTCTTTGGATGCATTCAAGAAAAGTTTTAAAACTGACTTAAATAAGCGCTCTTGATGAGGCCTTAAAGTCATATCAGATAGCTATGTTCAGACCTGTGCACGGTCTGAAAATGCCCCCCCCCGTTTTATAGGAGGATTTGCCCCCCCCCCGTTTTATGGCCCCCCCCCCGCCGCCAAAAAATGTAAAAGTACCCTAAAATTATGACGCCATTTTTGACCTATGATGACGCCATCATCGCGAATTTTTGCAGTTTTTAACCTATTTCAATGTATTTTAAGCCATTTCAAACATATTTTTACTTTATTTTCGCTTTTTTTGTCCCTTTTTTCTCTTTTCCCTTCTTTTTCTTCTTTTTTTCTCCTTTTTTTCTCTTTTTCTTCTTCCCCCTGCTCCCCCCCCGTTTTATTGCCCCCCCCCGTTTCAAAAAAGTTGCCCCCCCCGGGGGGCGGGGGGGGGGGGGTGCCCCCCCCATTTTGGAATTGCCCCCCCGTTTTAACCCCGGGGGGGGCAAGCAGGGGAAGGAAAAAAAGAAGAAAGAAAAAGAAAAAAAGAAGGGAAAAGGGGAAAAAAGGGACAAAAAAAGCGGAAATAAGGTAAAAATAAGTCTAAAATCGCGCTTAAAAATACATTGAAATAGGTTAAAAACTGCAAAAAATTCGCGATGATGGCGTAGTCATAGGTCAAAAATGGCGTCATATTTTTAGGGTACTTTTTCATTTTTTGGCGGGGGGGGGGGGCAATAAACGGGAGGCAAGGGGGGGGGCGTGGCGACCGTGCACAGGTCTGAACATAGCTATCTGATATGACTTTAAGGCATCATTAAGAGCGCTTATTTAAGTCAGTTTTAAAACTTTTCTTGAATGCATCCAAAGAATCGACAGTTACTTGAGGTGGGAGTAGGTTGTTCTAAGGTGTAACCACCCTATTTGCAAAAAAAAATTCCCTTGCATTAATTCGGCATTCTTCAATGGTCAATTTAAATGGGTGACCACGGGTGGGCTGCGGGTTAAACTTAAAAAAATCATTGGCTTGCAAATTGTTTAAAAAATGTATAATTTTAAAGCACTCGTATAAATCAATTTTGTCTCTTCGGTCCATTAATCTTTCTAAAGCTAGGTAGTCCAGTCTTTGTTCATAACCAACAGGTAACAACTTGCATTTATAAAACAACCGTCTAGTGAAATTTTGTTGCACTTTTTCCAAAATGTTTATATCTTTTTGTAAATAGGGGTTCCAAACTGCACTAGCATACTACAGAATTGGTCTAACATAGGACTTATATGCTCTGAGAAAATTATTTCTAGAGTTTGAATTGAATGTTCTAAAAATTAGTGATGTCACTCTCATAGCTTTTTTTGCTGTGATTTCACAGTGTTTAGAGAATTTCATATCATGGGATATATAAACACCTAGGTTACGCACCAAATCTGTAGTTGCAAGTACGTTATTACCAAGCTTATATTTACAAATTAACTCTTTGCTATGAATAGAATAGAATAAAATAGAATAATTTATTTTCCAGCAAGATACAATAGAAAAAATAAAATTTCAATCATTGTGTTACCAAAAAAAACAAACAATAAATAGAATAGTGTTAATGCAACCCAGTTGAGTTACAATAACAAAAAAGAAAATACATAACATTTAAACATTATTACACATAATATCACAAAAAAAGTCCTGGCTCGCTAGAAAAAAAATGACTAAAGGCTTTAAATTTAAAGCTCTTTTCTTAGTCATTTGGCTTTCTAATAGAAGTTTATTTCTGCTGTAAAGACTTTTTAAAATGACACAATGAATTAGAGCTAACTTGAGCTTCACTAAGCAAGTTCCATTTATTTGTGACTCTATTAAAGAAACTATATTTCTTACAATTTATTCTGCAGTGTTTAACTTTTATTTTTTTGAATGCTCTCTGGTTGGATTTTCCTTCAATAGAAAATATTTATCTGGGTATAAGTTTACAAAACCATTTATTATTTTAAATATTTCAATCAAATCTATCTTATCTCTACCGTAGAGACTCTACCATCTTATCTCTATCTCTACGTAGAGACTACGTTCTTCTAAAGTTTCTAAATTGAGAAAGTTTATAATTATATCCATTATCATACAAATTGCATCTTTTGAAAACTCTTTTGGTAAATGTTCTTTGGACTTTTTCTAAGATTGGTTTTTACCCACTACGTTAAAGCTTTTTACCTTAAATAACAAGAGAGGCTTTCACCCCTCAATCGGTCCGTCAGTGTAGTAGACCTCGGTTTTTACCCACTTACGTTAAAAAACCCACTACGTTAAAACAATGGAAACATCGCCAATGAGAACGAGGACAAAATCCAGTGCTGCAGAAATTGATGCTCTCAGGGCCAAACTTGCGGTGCTTGAATCCGAGAGAGAAACCTGGATTGCTGAGAAGCGGGAGCTGGAGACCAGGCTTAAGAAATTGGAGGACTCACTTCCTGGTTCTGTGCTGCCCATCGATCCAGCCAACATTCCATCTCTGGTGGCTGATGTCTGCCAGCAAGTTATTAAACAACTATTGCCGGTTCTTAACAGCCTCCTTGAAGACCATATTGAAAAATTGGACGCTAAAAAAGAACACGGCCAATTCGCTGTTGTGACTGGATTGCAAGAAACTGAGAATGACGCTGCTGTTATTAATGAACTAGTTAGTAAACTGAACGGGGACACTATTAACAACAGCAACCATGTCATAGACTTTTTTCGTATGGGTGCTTCCAGGGGTTCAAAACCCAGACTTTTGAAAGTTAAGCTGGCCAGCACCTCCAGCCGCAATCGCATCACCCGGTCTGGCGCCAACCTAAAGGGTGACCTAAAATTCAAGGGTGTTTTTATTCGCCCTTCTCTGACAATGGAACAAAGGGCTACCCAGTCCAAATTATTATTGACTCAAAAAACGTATCGTGATAAAAATCCACACTCAAAAATTTTTATTCGTTATAACAATCTGGGAGACCCTTATCTCTATGACAGCATTTTAAAAAAACCTTTTGTAGAGGGAAAAACGTTTGGTGCTGCATAGGAACTCGTGCGACCCTCTTGCAACAGAGAGAAAACCAAAGCCCTATATTTTAATACAAGAAGTCTCAGGAATTCCCTTGCAGAGCTAAGCGTTTTGACCTCTAGAAATGATGCCACATATCAAAACTATTCTTTTGATTATATTTTTATAACTGAAACTTGGCTGTCAGCTGAAATAAATGATAA